>APFE030435091.1:158427-242384 GCA_000404065.3 Pinus taeda | reverse complement strand
AAGTGGAGGAAGTGGTTAATAGAATGGCGAAGAATAAGGCCCCAAGACCCGATGGATTTACCATCAAATTTACCAAGCAGCCTGGAGCTTTATGGGTAATGACCTGTTGGACCTAGTGGAGGAATCAAGGTGTACAAAGCGTATGCATCAGGGCTTTAATGCCACCTTCCTAGCATTGATTCCAAAGACTGGAAACTCGGATGAACCTCAGGGATTCAAACCAATATCTCTATGTAATGTAGTGTACAAGATATTAGCTACAATTATGGTGAATAGACATAAGCCAATTCTGCCCAGCCTCATTGCACAGGAACAAACTGGTTTTGTAAAAGGAAGGCAGATAACAGATGGAATTATAGTTTCCCAAGAGGTAATCCACTCTTTGAAAAAATCTCAAAATAAAGGCATGGTAATCAAATTAGACCTGGCAAAGGCTTATTATTGCCTTAGTTGGGAGTACCTAGAAGGCATCCTCAAAGCTCAGAGATTTGATGAGAGATGGGTGAAATGGATCCTGTCAATGGTGAGCACACCGGTGATGTCAGTAATGTTGAATGGAACCCCATCCGAAGCTTTTAACCCTTCGAGAGGGCTAAGACAGGGAGATCCCCTGTCCCTGTTTCTATTCTTCTTGGCAACAGAAGGACTGGGCAGGCTGGTAAAAGCACAAGTAGCCAGGGAATAGATAAAGGGGCTAAGAATCTGTGGGAATGATCTCCCCATATCACACCAGCAATTCGTAGATGACATAATTATTTATGGCCAGGCCTCACTTAAGGAAGCCCAACAGATCTTAAAAACCCTATCTGAGTTCACCCAAAGATTTGGGACACAGATCAATAAAGAGAAATCAGAAATATTTTTCTTTAATACATAGGTAGCGGTCCAAAGATTTCTCGCTCAAACAATGGGATTCAGAATTGGAATTTTCCCAGCGAGGTATCTTGGCATTATGCTTAATGAGAACCAATATAGGGTCGCTAACTAGGGACCTCTAATAAGTAAGATTAGGAAAAAGATGGACAATTGGACATTCTGGTCGTTGAACACCCCCAGTCGAATAATTCTCCTAAAAGCAGTACTACAATCCATCCCAATTTATCAGATATCGAGCTAAGTTGTTCCCAAGTCCATTAGCCAAAAACTAGTAGCCATGTTCAAGAAATTTTTATGGCAGGGAACTAGTAAAACCAGAAAATGTGCTTTACTCTCTTGGGAGTGGCTGAGCAAGCCAACTAAAGCTGGAGGCTTAGGCTTGCGGGACCCCTACTTACTCAACCAAGTGATGGGGGCGAAGCTTTGGTGGAGGTGGAAACATGGTGACCAAGACCTATGGAAGGCAATCTGGGAGAGGAAGTATGAGGCTATTGAAAAACCAGAAGACATGATGAGAAGATAGACAGAGGAAAAAGGCTCCGCAATATGGAATTTGGCGAGGAGTAATAAAGAGCTGATAAGAGAATACATCTTTTGGGAGATAAGGGCAGGCGACAAAGCTAAGTTTTGGGAGGAATCCTGGCAACAACGAGAAAAGCTTATCCATAAGGAAGCCCTTCAAGTCATCCAAGCATTCACTTCCCAGGCAGAGGGGGACATGGTCAGAAAATTTTGGAAACCAGGTATAGGGGATTGCTTGCGCAGTTAGAAACAAAAGGAGGATTGGGTCATGGCCCCCGACACTGAAAGGTGGGACGATTACCATAAAGAAATGGCATCTGTAAAGTGGCAGTAAAAACAGGGCAAGATATCTTAAGATGGGGAACCAGAATACAAGGACTGTTTTCTATCGCAGAAGGGTATGTCTTAAAAGAAAAATAGAATCAACAGACAGAGACAAAGAAATGGAAAAACTTATGGAAAATAACACATTGGCTGAAAGTCACTTTCTTTTTATGGATTCTGTTTCATGGCAGGGCGCTTACCTGGGATCAATTACAGAAAAAAGGGAGGCAGGGACCATCACGATGTGTACTCTGCAATAAATAGGAGGAGACGATGGAACACCTTATGAACAGATGCATTGTCAGCAACACCCTGTGGGACAGTCATTACCAGATGTTTGAGCACCGCTATAGAAACTTCCAAAACATCAACAACACCTTGGAAAACTGGCCGAGGAAACCTTACCAAAACCCAGTGTTAAATCGTGCATGGATGTTGTCTGTTGGGTTCCTGCTTTGGAACATCTGGAAGGCACGGAACAGTGTGATCTTCAAAGAAGAAAAGCGAATCCTAGCAGAAATATGGGAACAAACAATCAAGAACATGAGAGAAACAATTTTAACAAAACACTAGAAGGAAGAGGACTGAAAGGTCATACAAATAGAGGCGAAGATCTTACAGCGGCTAGAACTAACCCAAAGCATGATTGATAGTTATCGAAGAAAGGACCAAGTCAAAGAGGTTGAAGAAATTAAACAGTATAGGTATCCCCCTCAGGGATTTGCAAAATTAAATTTTGATGGGGCAGCAAAAAACAACCTAGGAGATGCAAGAATCAAAGGGTTCTTTAGGAATGACAGAGGAAAAACCTTGAGAATTTTCTCAATGGACTATGGAGAGGCGACTAATAATGAAGTGGAACTACACGTGCTGAAGAGAGGCCTTGAAATTGCGATTCAGGAAAAGTTTCTGAGCCTCCAAATTGAAGGAGACTCAAAACTGGTGGTGGATATGGTAAAGCAGCTGCAACAGAAAAAATCAGTGGAAAAAATAAGTAAGAGTTGGAAAATAGGGTGGCTTATCAGTGAAATAGGGAAACTAATTACCAGAATAGACTATCTGATCCCCACCCATGTAAGACGCTCAGGCAATCAACCGACAGACTCGTTAGCGAACTAGGGAAGCAGGAATAGGGGAAAGTTGATAGACAGCAAAGGAATGGAGCTTTTTCTCCCAGAGGAGAGAGAGCAATTGCAGAAACTTCTCGACATCGATAAGGGTGGCCATGGCAATTTCGAGGAGAATGGCTAGGAAAAGTCAATAAGTGGTAGATGCGAGGAAAGATTATAGCAGGTGGTGATAGAAAGGATACTCGTGAGAGAGGACAGGGGCGGTGCAAGTGATGGAGCAAGGCAGCTGACGGTGCAGGGGAGGATAGGGTCACTTGATGGGGCAGAAGAGAGAACCGAGATGCCATTAAGAAAGGATTTGGAGGGAGCATGGGGAGTTGAGACAAGAGGTCGTGAAGGGTTGGCAAGTGGCAACAGTAGTACAGAAAGGATACGACAAGAGCAGCCGGGAGAATGTAGTAGTTATGACAAGTAAAGGTAGCCAGACAGGTAGAGACAAATCCTGAGGAAGGGATGCAGGGATGAGAGCAGGGAAAGGAAAAGGACAGGTGGCAGTAAGGACGGAAGGACAGAAGGGATTAAACAAACATGGACCTGAGGTGGCATTAAGATTTTACATGCAGCAGAATACAAAGCAAGAGAGAACGAAGAAAGGTGGCAGCAAGGCACAGAGTTTAGACCAAAGCTACGGTACCGGCTAGGAAAGGTGGTATGTATATTCATTATCCTACCCTGCTGCTCTTGAGATATATAGAAGTAGGAATTTTTGTTATTTCTCAGAGATGTCCATTAAAACGAAGTCGAAAGGCAGATGTAGGCAGGTAATAGGCAATCCCAGATATGGGAATAAATGTCCCTACTCCACCATAAATGATGGTGTCCCGGGAAGAAAGAAATACGGTTCTCTGAGGAAGGAAAAATCCAAGCCCAGGAAAGGCTATAGGGTGGGGAGGGTAGCTAAGTTGGGAAGAGTAGGGTTTCGTACTGGCCGCAGGAACCAAGACCATGTCTGCTATATAGGCAATTCAAGTAAGGCCAAGAGTAGAACTCCACTGGAAAACGGGTGGGAAAGCAGTTTCCCCCGACAGTTGGGGAGACAAGTTATTATGGCTAATAACATAGAAAACAAACAAGAGGGGTATCGAGGGAAGTACAAAGAAATAGAGAGTGGAGGGAAGGTAAAGGGCCGACTTGCAGGGCAGGTTGCGAAGTGGCCAGGGACCCCTTATCAGAAGCAAAATCGGAATCACCAGATTAATGCAAGGGTGGTAAGTGAGTGGGTTGAAGTAGAAATTCTCAACAGAGTTACTGACTTGTGGTCTCTTGTCTTGATAGGTAGGCAAGACACAACCAAGAACAAGTTCCAGGCAAATAGCAAGATGGCTTCGAAGAAAGAGAAACAAGTTCGGACCCAGGAAGAAGGATCGAGCAGTAACCCAAAGCGGCGTGGAAGGAAACTAGAGGCTGAGCAAAGAATGTATATGATAAATGCTTACATGGCCGGGAATTCCCCCGAAATCTGGGAACAGATAAATGGGTGGGAATGGGAGCTGAGATCCATCAGCTCAAACAAGGAGATTCCCCAGGGGGAATGGGAGGATTCAGTACTAGATCTAGGAAATACCAGGAGCGACAATTCTCTATTTAATAAGTCGATCCAACATTATTGGATTATGAAGCACGTGGTAGCCTGTGCTATGGAAATGAACCAGGCAGTTCGGGAGGAAGAAGAGGAGGAAAGGAAGTAGAAGGAGGAGCAGCTAAGGAGTCAGACACAGGAAGAATTGGAAAATATAGAGTCCACACTCCTGAAGGAAATTGTTGAGGTTCAGATCCAGGCCACGAGCAATAATCAAATTCTGGGAAAAATGGAACAAATGCTACAAGAAATGAAATGGGTTCTGGAACAGAAGAATGTGACTCCAAGTTCAAGTGCCATGGCACCCGCCCCGGTTATTTCCTCAGATGAGGAATGATGAAGTCAATTTCTTGGCTAGTTTTGTTTGAAGTATTGTAGTTGATGATCTGTTTCTGGATGTTTTATTACAGACTAATAGATAAAATAATTAGTAGAGTTCGAAAGAACAGATATGATAGAACCAAGGAGATGAACATTTTCAAATTTTTGTAGGGGTATAATGCTGACAATTGGCTGCTTGGTTTTCTCTGGGCAGGCTAGCCACCTCGAACATAAGAATGTTGTAAGAAATTTGGATATCATAATATATAAAGTAGTAATGCCTAAGTTCACAAAAAAAAAGAAATGAACCTTAGATTAAGGTTTTAAGACAATTCAAAATGAAAAGTGTGCATGGAAAACTGAAGCAACATGACTCATCTCCCAAACCAAAAACAACAGCCAGTGTTTGCTTGGACACAATGGAAAAATTAAAAACATAGGCACAACGCCAAAAGCACAACACATGGGGGAAATGTTGCTTAACCTCTGAGGAAAGCAACAACTAGGTATGAAGTTTCAACCCACTTGAATGATAAGCAGACTTCAATTATTAAGTTGGCAAACCAACTATCGTTGTTTAGTGGGGGTAAAAACATAAAAATGCAGCACAAAGGCAAAGCCCAACACATTCTGTAGGAAAACTAACAAATTTGAAGTTTGCAGGGTTTCAATGCATTTCCTCAGCACATGGGAGTAATCTCAATGACATGCAAAACAAAAGGGTTGACGAAAACAACGAATTAGCACTTGGATAAGCAATTTAACCATTAACTTGGAAAAACGTAGCACCTGTCTCTCAGCGTAGTGCTTCCCCTACCTCCTTTGTGAAATGAACCTTAAGTGATGCTTAACAACCTTTTGATGGAAAAATGAATGACTTCGTGGTGCTTTTGGAATTTAACCAAGCATTTGAGCTCCCAAGGTGACTGGATTCGAATTTCAAGAATGATGATGAGAATCTTTGAACCTCCATCATAAAACGCAACAGTTGGCAGAAGTACAACGCTATCCTCTTAACCGTTGTACCAATGTGATGTCATGCCAAGTTGTCACTTAACATTCTAACTAACTCAAGTGACTTTACAAATCTATGTCAATCATGATAAGACATGACACCAAGATCTTACTCATGATTTTTTGGTGAAACGTGACCCTAGACTCAATTAACTCGACCTCTTAGGATATTAATGACTATTTTCATGATCCTTCACACTCTTTGACATAATTAGATTCAATAATGAAAATTATTATTTTATACTAAGACCAATAACTTGATCTCTACAAGATCATAAGAAGACCTATGTACACTTGCCAAAATAATTTGAATGGCAAAACTTGTTTTCTGAGTATTCTGATTATAAGATACTAACTCCTCCATCATTCTCTATTCACCTCTTAATCGTTCCATCTTCTTCCTCTCTAAAAAAACCATGGTCATTGATTTACAATTACTATAATTATGCAAGTCAGTAATTTTAAAGTTAAATACTTATTATAATTATAAAGATAATATTTTATTAATTATTCATTTTTTCTTCAAAAAAAAAAAATAAAATAAAATAAAATATCTCCCAAAATTTATTTAAAAATAAATTTCAAGTATTTTATATCCATATATAATAACAATATTCATGTATAATAACTATGAAATGTTCTAATTCATAAATCATAGCTATCCGAAATTCATTGTTTGGAAGTGAATGACAAAATAGACACAAAATTGTTTGGAAGTGAATGACAAAATAGACACAAAGATAGTTCACTAATCCAATGATAGCGAAAAACGTAATCCTTTTTATTTAAACATCACTGACATTTACATTCATTAATTCATTAAATAAATATACATATTATCAAAACATTATAAATAATCGTTATAGATTGTTTGCATACTAACACCACCTAACCAGTGTTTCTCAAATAACCACCACCCGTTGTCATTTCGCCTTTTTAAAGAGATGGGAGATAAGGAACATGAATCTACAAATGCCTTCTTTGAAAAAAGAATCTTTACTTGTATTTTGATAATATCGTTACTTATATAATCTATAATTATTTTTTATCAGAGAAAAAATCTTGACGGACCATACTCATAGATTCCTTCTCTGATTTTGTATCGGAGCTAGTGAAAGAGTTGTGAGTTGCAGTGGTAGAGCAGGTTGTTCGCTACTGATTAAGTTTGGAAGCCACAGAAACACTGGATGTTGGCATTGTAAATGTGAGCTGAAGATGTCTTTATCACGTGAAACAACAGAGGTGTAATAATAAGCTATGAAGAAGGAAGAAGCTGAAGATGTCTTTATGACGTGAAACAACAGACGTGTAGTAATAAGCTATGAAGAAGGTGAGCGGAGTGTGTAAAGAATACCACGTATTTTTATTTTTATTTTTATTTCTTATTTATATTTTGGGAATATTTTAAAATTTGATTTTGGGAATATTTTAGAATTTGAAAATTAGGAACCTCATTCTTAATGTTTCAGTTTCCAAGATATTTTGGAAATCTGGAAGAGAAAAAAGTTCAGCACTTTGAGCTGCCTTGGCAAAGCACTGACTGTTGTGTGCATAATGAGTTGTGTAAAGGGGTGTATTGTTATTGGTGCCTAGTAGTGGCGGGCTATTCCTATTTCCAACCCCATAGAAAAGTAAATGCTGCCTGACATGCAAGGCAAATAGCTTTAGCCTTCTCTCTCCATGCTGCTATCTCTATTCGCGTGCTATGAGAGAGAGGGCTAAAGCTATTTGCCTTGCATGTCAAGCAGCATTTACTTTTCTATGGGGTTGGAAATAGGAGTTTCCGTAGAGTCTATGGGTTGAGCATTAATGTTTGTACGCTGAAACTGTCTAATCATGTGAAACTTTGCTTTGGATTTTTGTTGCGAAAATTTGAGTAGTTTAATGAGGCTACAATTTCGCTCAAAAAATAATTGGAATTTCCGTGGGATTTCTACAAAAATCTGATAAAAAATTTGGGAACTTCAGGCTATGGCTTTTAAACTTCGATATTCTGGGTGCCAGGTTTTTGATGGTGCTGGATCTAAAAGGCTCCAAATCATCCCACTTCATTGAATTATTTTGGAATTTCCGTGGGATTCCTACAAAAATCTGGTAATTTTTTTGGGAAATTCAGGTTATGGCTCTCAAACTTCAATATTTTGGGTACAGTTTAAAAGCTTGTCCTTAACTATAATTGGTGTAATACTCCTTTGTGAATAGTAAAATTTTTAAGTATTACTACCAAGAAAATAACAAATTTTAAGTACTATTACCAAGAAAATAGGAAGCCTGATGTAATGTTAGACATGAATATTTTTATTTTAATTAAATTATCAAGATTAGTTATGGTCAGCCAAGGAATCATAGGAAGGTAGAAATACCAGAGGATTTACCTATCAGGGAATTAATGGAAAGTTACTCCTCTCCCTATGGATAAATATCCTTGTTCGGAGAGGAACTACAGACGCTCAAGAAAGAGGAGAAGAGCACTGCTTACCTTAGACAGGAAGCTGCTAAGGTAAGACAGGAAGCTATCATAGAAAAGTTCTTGAGCTGCTTGTGACATGGAGAACTCAGTGAGTTCAAGTTATGAGTAAGAAATTCTTGAGTTGGTGGGGAACCATTAAGAAATTCTTGAGTTTGTTGGGAACCATTAAGAAATTCTTGAGTTGGTTGGGAGCCAGTGGAGTTTCTATGAAGATCTGATTTGGTCTGTGTCCAAGAAAGACTCCCTAAAGGTAAAATAGCTCGGGGGAGTGCTAGTAGGATACCAGGAAGAGGGTTATTCCTTCCCTAATGATTTTCTATAACAGCCTAACTAATCTTGAACAAATAAGTATTTCTGCTAATGTTAGTTTTCCAAAGATTATATTTTATCTAAAAAATTTCTCTGTCAATTATTCCTACTGAAAGTTATTTTGTAATCTTTGGTTTAGTGAATTATTTTGTGAAAACTTGGTTAATCCTAATGGCGAATCGGTTGAAACCGGCAACCAAAGATGATTACTGGCCAATCAGTTGAAACCAGCAACCAAAGATGATTACAAATGTTGTCAACATGGTGAGAAAAGGACAGGTCAGGTAGACCATTTGGTGATCCGTAGAGTAAATACAGATTAATTAGGAGTAAAACTCTAGATAAATTCTTCACAGGAATTTCTTTACCAGAAAAGTAGTAAGAATTTGTAAGAGACGGGGTGTTTCTGTACATATATGTCCACTCATATTCAAAAAAAAAGAAAATAACCGTGACCAACTGTGATAACAAGTAGAATATTAAGGTCATATTCTTTATCTCGCTATAGAAAACTGGAGGAAAACTTATCGAATTGAAACATGCAATTATTGTGTTAGAAATGCGCCAAATCCTATATATACATATAGGAATGCAATTACTGTAGCCTACAGAACAAAGATGCATATTGTGACTTGGGTTCCTGGACACGAGTTTGTTTAGACCTTGACTAGCGGTTATTAATTCAAGACTGGGAGAGATTTCTATTAAGGGCTTCAAACCCATGGCAGAGGCTAATCAATGACAATACAGAAACATATATAAATATAAACATTTGGAGTTTGTTTGGACCTTGGCCAGCGGTTATTAATTCAAGACTGGAAAGATTTCTATTAAAAGCTTCAAACCCATGGCAGAGGCTAATCAATGACAATACAAAACATATATAAATATAAACATTTGGAATTACAGCGTATGACAATCCATATCGCATCTAACTCCCAATAAGGGTCGTGGCCGTAGGCGAGTTGAACCGAAAATATAAAAAAAAAACATTATAAAATGCAGATTTGATTGCTTATAATCTTGGAGAGCAGGGTTGACAAACTCTAACTTGGTAATAAATTTTATCAAGTAAACCGTTACAAAATTATTGTTGAGCCGCACCTGAAAAAGGGAAATGGCGAGGCATTGGAACCTGGGGACCAAACAACCAAAACTTCTATAGGAAATTGCTAAAAATTGCCACAGTTGGTTGTACAGCCATGGCCTGTACCTGTCAAGGAAAACGGACAATGTTACTTGAGTCTTAAACCGAAGGTAATCACGTAAGCATCACTGGAGCCCAAAGAACGCAGTTGTCTATAAAGCGATTTTTTTGAGCCTTTTTCGGTTGGTTTTTCCGGTAAAAATCTGGCAGCAATTTATTGGAATCGCAAGTTTGATAGCTAGTTTTGCACCATCAAAGCGTCTCAGGGGTTTTTCAGGGTGCTGAATCCAAATATGAAGTTAAAAAATCATTTTAACGGCAACAAATCAAGATTTAACCTCAATTTCTTCTGGCAGATTCCATCACCGGAATCTCCAAAAAAATCACATTATAGACAATTCCCCAAAAAACTACCGAAGAATTTATCAATAAGACAGATTATTAATTGCAACATACGCTGGTCCCTCCATCTCAAGTGACTTGTAATGAAAATTACCAGTGGATAAGTAAACCCGCAGTAATTCCATGTAGCAGAAACTAAATTTGAACCGTATAAAATACAATTGAACTATAATTCCAACCTTGGAAATGAACACCGTGACCAGGCATACGGTGATAAAATCATAAACATAGTTATAAGTTCTGTAGCCCAAAGGTGATGTAACGTAGATGTAACATATATCATCATCATATATCATTTGCGAAGCTAAAATGGAGGATGGGGTTATTTATATACTTTCCTTGTGTTTTTCATTTTTACCTGTTCACTTACGCCCACATGTTAAAAGAGTGCTTAAAGCGAGATAGATGCATTTGCTGCTTAAGTCGAAGTACAATGTTGAATAACCTTGTGTGTTAGGTTAGTAATAATTATTTTTAAAAATCCGATTAAAAGTAAAGTAAAAACTGGGGTATGTTACAGTTTGGAACGCTCATCCCGTTGCAATGGTTTTGCCTTACCATTCACTAGAGTTTTTCCCCTCGTTGTTTTCACGGAGGTGGTTTTGAAAGTCGTTTGGTAAGGAATGTAACCTGTCATCAAGATCAAGGTCGGTAAAATATGAAATGCAGATTGCCGGTGGACACATATACTCAGTTTAGTTTTTGTATGCAAGGTAGTAAGTGGTTGTAGTACTTTTATTAACCAAAGGTATTACGTTGTTAACCGTCAGAGTTGAGCATATTTTAACCACTTTGTTTATATGGCTGTGTTAATGTATTACGTATACTGTGAATTTGGTTAAATGAAAAAATTTGTAAAGTGCTGACTGTGGTTTGAGGACTTGTGTTATTGCATGTATTTGTGGATACGTGCAGTGGAGTTGTGAAGCAAGTTGTGAACAAGTGAGTAGTCAGGATTGTGTAACCCTTTTGAGAAGTTGTTCGAAATTGAAGTCTGAGAAGTTAGTTAGTGTTTGTTTATAGGAGTAAGTTGATTAGTGTGATTTAAACATTATAAGGGAAGGTCATTTTTCTTATCAAGATTGTTTTTTTAATAGTGGTTATTAAAATGGTTAATTTATTATTGGAGTTCTATCTAAAAGAATCAACTAAGTTGTATAGTACAAACTATATAAATTGAAAGTTTAAAATGTAGGTATTGATTGTGTTGAAAATATAATTTCAACTTGCCATGCAGGGCATTTAATTCAGAAAACCACTGAGCCTTATCGCACCGCTTTTCATTGAAAGGTGGTTTTTCTCCAGTGTCGCGATAGTGTACACCAATAGATACGTGGCTCATGTATTTTTTGAAAACCATTTTTTTTCTCGGAGCGTAAAGGCCGATAGAAAAGGCCGGTTCAATATTCATTATAAGGTGGTTTTTCTCCATAGTGTCGCGATAGTGTACACCAATAGATACGTGGCTCATGTATTTTTTGAAAACCATTTTTTTTCTCGGAGCGTAAAGGCGATAGAAAAGGCCGGTTCAATATTGTTGTGAACCGTTCGATTAAAATGTAGGTTTGAAGCCATTGATTGAAACAAAGCTGCTTTCAGTCCTGTAGCAAATGACATTGCGTTAAGTGAAAGTCTTCAGATTTTGACGGCCAGTTCTCCACCTAAAATAATTAATGGAATTTACTGCATTCGTAGATTGTCGATAAATATTGGTTAATTAATGGAATTTACTGCATTTGTAGATTGTCGGTAAATATTGGTAGAAGTTTTAATTTTAATATTTTTTTACTTATGGAAGTATGGCATAGTAAAAGCATGTAAGTTTTTTTTATTGTTGTATATGTAATGTAACGTTTTTTTTAGTGTGAAACGCAAAGCAGTGTGAAAAAGAAAAAGAGGAGGGTTAATTTTTTCAGAGAAGACACATTTGAAATATGCAAGAGCACATCTGAATGAAGAAATATTTACACACTAGTGTAAATATATATTCCAGAGATAGTGTTGAAATGTTATATTTTTTTTGATGAAATGTAAAAATGCAACGTGAATGAATGAAAAATTACACAACACTGTTGATTTTATTTTGTGAGAAATAGAGTAATTTTTTTTACTGCATCTGAAGCAATGTTTGTGAAATCCCTCTATTGGAGGAAGAAATTTGTAATTGGAAATTTTGATTAATTAATACAAGTTTATTTTGGTGTGTGAAACTCTGTTCCTCATCTCCAACAAACAAATTTTTGATCCTATGGTAAAAACAGAGCATTGTCCTATGTTCAGTATTTTGTTTGAAATTACCAGAAATTCCCAACATGGTATCAGAGCTTGTCCAGGCTCTTTGAAGGTGTCAAAGAAACTGAAGGAAGGATTTCTTGCTGGAGAAGCTCAGCAGAGTGAAGACTCAATCAAAAAAATCCAAGGTATTTCTCAAGTTTTCTGTGTTGCTTTGAAGACACTCAGTGATTTTTAAATACAGTCAAGTATTTTGAAGCATAGTTTAGAGAGCAAGAATGGCTAGCACCAGCACTAGCATGGGTATCTGTAATACCCAGTTCCCACAATTTAATGGGAAAAACTATGACTACTAGGCAATAACTATGAGAGCCCTGTTTGCCTCACAAGACTTATGGAATTTGTTGAGGATGGATTTGAGGAACCAGCAGATGAAAATGAGTTTAATAACTTGACTCAGGCAGAGAAAGAACGGTTGAAGAGCTATAAAAAGAAGGATTCTAAAGCCCTCTTCTTCTTATATCAATCAGTGCATGAGAGTGTGTTTCCAAGAATAGCAGCATCCAAGACATCCAAAGAAGCATGGAAAACTCTCAAGATAGCCTATCAAGGCATGGAGAAAGTGAAGACATCAAAACTACAGTTGCTGAGGAGAGATTTTGAGAATCTATGCATGAAGGAGTCAGACAATATTGACTCATTCTTCACACATGTGATTGGTCTGGTCACATAGATAAGGTCTCATGGAGAGATTCTTGAAGAAAGGAGATTGTGAGAAACTATTGAGAGTCCTACTCAAAGTTCGATGTGATTGTCACCACCATAGAGGAACAAGGATCTCACAAACTTCTCAGTTGATGAACTACATGCATCACTGATAACACATGAGCAGAGATTGAGTAGAAATGAAAACTCATCTCTAGAACATGCCTTTAAGACCCAGATGTCCTTTGGAAGAGGAAGAGGTCAAGGCAGAGGAAACAAGAGAGAAAGAAGCAGAAGCCAAAACAGAGGTGGAAGAAATAGTCCAGCAAATGTTTAAGGAAGAGGCAGCAATCCAAATCAGAACCAAGGCTAAGGCAGCAGCCAATAAAGTGGACAACATCATGCTCAAGGACAAAGATATGAAAAATCCAATGTCCAATGTTATTATTGTAAAAAATATGGGCATTATGCAATGAATGTAGGAAGAAGCAGCATGATATGAATAATAAATCTAGTGCAAATATCACTAGAGAAAATAGCAGCCAAGATAATTTGTTGTTAGCCAATAATATAGTTGAAACAAAGAGTGATGATATATGGTTTCTAGACTCCGGTTGCAGTAACCATATGACAGGGAACATAGCCCTATTTTCTAAGTTAGATCAGAATGTGAAGTCACAAGTCACACTTGGGACTGATAGTAAAGTTTCTATTATGGGAAAAGGAGAGGTAAATATCTTAACAAAGAAAGGTGAAAAGAAAACCATGATAGATGTTTATTATGTTCCTGGAATGAAATGTAACCTCTTAAGTATTGGACAACTTGTTCAAAAGGGGTACAATGTTTTCTTTGAAAATGATGTATGCACCATCATGGATAGAAAACCCAGCAAACGATGTATTGTTGAAGTGAAGATGACAAGGAACAGGATGTTCCATCTCAAGATAAAAGTAGATTTGAAAGATGGATTTGAAAGATGGATTTGAAATTGCAGCAATGACACAAGAGGCTTTCCAAAGCGAACCAAAGGATGAAAATTGGTTGTGGCACTTGAGATTTGGACATCTCAACTTTGGAGGTCTTAACTTGTTGAGTAGAAAAGGAATGGTAAGAGGATTACCATTTAGAGAAACCAGACAGCCTTTGTGAAGGTTGTATCTTGGGGAAACAACACAGAGAAAGTTTTCCATCAGGGAAAATCATAAGGGCAAAAGCACCCTTAGAGATTGTTCACTCAGATGTATGTGGACTGATGCAAACTCCATCACTTGCAGGCAGCCAATATATATTAACATTCATTGATGATTTTACAAGAAAAACTTGAGTATATATTTTGAAGAACAAAAGTGAAGTGTTTGAAAAATTTTGCAATTTCAAAGCACTTGTAGAAAACCAAAGTGGGCTGCATATCAAAGTTCTAAGAACTAATAGAGGAGGTGAGTATATCTCCAAAGAATTTCTACGTTTTTGTAGAGAAAATGGAATTCACAAACAGTTTACCACTAGGTACACTCCACAGCAAAATGGAGTAGCTGAAAGGAATAATAGGACAATCATGGATATGGCGAGGAGTATGTTAAAAGCAAAGAATTTGCCAAATGATTATTGGGCTGAAGTTGTACATTGTGCAAAATATATTTTGAACAAGTGTCCTACAAAAGCAATCATGAACAGAGTATCGGAAAAAGCATGGAGTGAGAGAAAGCAAGGAGTCACCCACATGAAAGTTTTTGGATGTGTGGCTTATGCACACATTCTAGATCAGCTAAGGAAGAAGTTGGACAGTAAAGGGGAGAAATGTATTTTCATTGGATATAGTGAGGAATCCAAAGCTTACAGGTTGTATAACCCATCCACCAAGAATTTTTTTGTGAGCAGAGATGTTCAGTTCATTGAGGAGGAAGCTTGGGATGGAATCATAGAGAAAACAATGAATGTTAAAATCTCTTTGTCACATGATGAAGATGATGAGGAGATCACTGAAATACATCCCCAAACAGCAGCGCCAACACAAGGGCTACAAGAGACACCTTTGAGGAGAAATGAAAGTGCTTCTCCAAGCACATCACAAGGAAGAAATTCAAGTGCTTCTTCAGGCACTTGCACACCAAATAAAAGAGGTAAAAAGTTCATAAATTTAAGTGATATTTATGAGCAAGAGGTAGCAAATGAAGGTATGAATTCTTTGTTTTCATTATATTGTCATGTTGATGATCCTGTTCATTTCGAAGAAGCAATTAAGGATAGGAAATGGATAGAAGCTATGGATGAGGAGATCAATGCCATAGAAAGAAAAAAGACATGGGATTTGGTTGAACTACCAAAAGGAAAGGAAGTCATTGGAGTCAAATGGGTTTACAAAACCAAGAGTAATGCTGAAGACAAGACTTGTTGTCAAAGGGTATAAGCAGCAGTATGGGAGAGACTATGAGGAAACTTTCGCACCGGTTGCTAGAATGGAAACCGTGAGAGCAGTGCTGTCCATAACAGCGCAAAACAAGTGGAAAGTTTACCAAATGGACGTGAAGTCAGCATTCCTAAATGAAGTGTTAATGGAAGATGTTTACATCGAACAACCTCTAGGCTATGAAAAGAAAGGCCAAGAGCACAAAGTGTGCATATTGAAGAAATCTCTTTATGGGCTGCAGCAAGCACCAAGAGCGTGTTACAGCAGGATAGATTCCTATCTACTGGAAAATGGATTTGAAAAGTGTGAGGGAGAACCCACACTCTACATCAAAGAAAAAGATGGTAAAATTCTAATTGTTGTGTTATATGTTGGTGATGTTATTTTCACAGGTAATGATGATTATCTTATTGAAAATTTCAAGACAGTCATGAAAGAGGAATTTCAGATGACTGACATGGGTTTGCTGAGATACTTCTTAGGAATAGAAGTAGAACAAAATGGAAATGGGATTTTTATCTCACAAGCAAAATATGTTAATGAAGTGTTGAAAAGATTTAATATGCAGGAGAGCAAAGCAGAAATCACTCCCATAGTCATGGGATTAAAACTCAGCAAAGAGTACAGCAGCAAGGATTTTGATCCTAGTTTGTACAAGAGCATAGTTGGCAGCCTTATGTATTTGAGTGCAACTAGGCCGGATATAATGCATGCTGTTAGTTTAATTTCTAGATTCATGGAGAGGCCAAAAGAAGCACATTGGCAGGCAACAAAAAGAATTCTGAGGTATGTTAAAGGTACTAAAAGGTTTGGCATTTTATATACTACTTCAGAATGTTCAGATTTAATTGGATACACTGATAGTGATTGCGCTAGAAGTGTAGATGATCTGAAAAGCACATTCGGTTGAGGTTTTCACATGGGTTCAGGAGCCATTTCATGGGCTTCTAAAAAACAACCTATTGTAGCGTTGTCTACAGCAGAGGCAGAATATGTGGCAACTACAGTAGCAGCATGTCAAGCAGTTTGGATGAGAAGGATGTTAAGAACTTTATGCCAAGAGCAAGCAAAAGGAACAATGATTTTTTGTGATAATAGCTCAGCTATTGCATTATCCAAGAACTCTGTGTTTCATAAGAGAACGAAACACATTGACACAAGGTTTCATTACATCAGAGAATTGGTAAACAATGGAGAAATTGTTTTACAACATTGCAGGACTCAGGAGCAAGTAGCAGACACTCTGACCAAGCCATTGGACCAGAAAAGTTTTGAATTTTTGAGGAAATGTTTGGGTATGACTGATAACCCAACAGTTGAAATTAAAAGGGAGTGTTGAAAATATAATTTGAACTTGCCGTGCAACGCATTTAATTCAGAAAACCACTTAGCCTTATCGCACCACTTTTCATTGAAAGGTGGTTTTCCTCTGGAGGGCCACGATAGTGTACACCAATCGACACATGGCTCATGTACTTTTTGAAAACCACTTTTTTTCCAAGAGCGTAAAGGCCGGTAGAAAAGGCCTTTGCGATATTGTTGTGAACCGTTCGATTAAAATGTAGATTTGAAGTCGTTGATTGCAGCAAATGACATTATGTGAAGTGAAAGTCTTCAAATTTTGACCGCCAGTTCTCCAGGTAAAATAATTAATGGAATTTACTGCATTCGTAGATTGTCGGTAAATATGGTAAAAGTTTTAATTTTAATATTTTTTTTTACTTACGGAAGTATGGCATAGTAAACACATGTAAGTTTTTTTTATTGTTGTATATGTAATGTAATGTTTTTTTTGAGTGTGTATGAGAAATGAAAACACACAGCAGTGCCAAAAAAGAAAAAGAGCAAGGTTAATTTTTCCAGAGAAGACATATTTGAAATATGCATCAACGCATATGAATGAAGAAATATTTACACATCAATGTAAATATATATTGCAGAGATAGTGTTGAAATGTTATATTTCTTTTCATGAAATGTAAAAACTCAGCAGCCTGAATGAATGAAAAATTACACAGCGGTGTTGATTTTATTGAAGAAATATTTACACATCAGTGTAAATATATATTGCAGATATAGTGTTGAAATGTTATATTTCTTTTTATGAAATGTAAAAACGCAGCAGGGTGAATGAATGAAAAATTACACAGCAGTGTTGATTTTATTTTGTGAGAAACAGAGTAATTTTTTTTACTGCATCTGAACCAGTGTTTGTGAAATGAAAAATTACACAGCAGTGTTGATTTTATTTTGTGAGAAATAGAGTAATTTTTTTTACTGCATCTGAAGCAGTGCTTGTGAAATCCCTCTGTTGGAGGAATAAATTTGTAACTGACAATTTCGATTAATGAATACAAGTTTATTTTGGTGTGTGAAACTCTGTTCCTCATCTCCAGCAAACAAATTTTTGATCCTGTGGTAAAAACAGAGCATTGTCCTCTGTCCTCTGTTCAGTCTTTTGTTTGAAATTACGAGAAATCCCAAACAGATTGAAAAATATAATTTAGTGGATTGTATGTGGTGAGAAGCTAAGCCAAAATCTCTAAGAGCTACCACAACATCAATTCAAGACTAGGATAAGTGAGAGATAGAAACAAAGACAAAGAACAACATCACACCATATCAAACACTGTAAGACATCAAATTAGATCTGTACCCAAAAAAAAATACAAATGGAGTCTTAGATCTGTACCCAAAAAAAATACAAATAGAGTCTTATTTAAAAAGAGTAAACTTCTTTACATAAAAATAGAAAAGAATGAAAGTATCAATAATTTCATCTCGAGAATAAAAAAAATTAAAAACAAAACTATTCGCACTAGTGGAAAAGTATCTCATATTGATTTAGTCACAATAACACTCAAAGATCTATGCCAAATAAAGAATACAAATGGAATATTACTTTAAAAGAGTAAACTTCTTTTAGTAAAAATAGAGTCTTGATTACAAAGAATGAAAATATCAATAATTTCATTTTAAGAATAAAAAAAATTAACGATAAACTTATTGAAACAAGTAAAAAGACATCTATTATTGATTTAGTTACCATAACGTTAAATGGTATCCTAAATAAACACTAAATATTATTCTAAATAAACACTAACTATTTATCACACGTATTGCAAGAAAAGAAAAGCCTACTACTTTTAATGAATTAGAAAGTATTTTCATAAAGGAAAGAAGAAAAAAAAAATTTCCAAATCTAGGTATCAAAATTTTACGGTATCCTAAATAAACACTAAATATTTATCACACCTACTGCAAGAAAAAAAACACCTACTACTTCTAATGAATTAGAAAATATTTTCATTGATTATAAAATATTTCCATAAAGGAAGAAGGAAACAAAAAAATTCTGAATCAAGGTATCAAAATTACGATGTAGTGTCGTTAGCCAAAAAAAAAAGTGGTGGGAGAAAACTAAAACTATGGAATGTTGGTAGCCAAAAAAAAGTGGTGGGAGAAAACTAAAACTATGATGAAATGTTGGTAGCCAAAAAAGAGTGTTGAGAGAAAACTAAAAGAGAAAAACTGCATCATAAGCTATTTCAACGAAGAAGAACCATGCATCTTACTACTATGATAAGACTGGCCAGTTTGCTAGAGATTGTTTAACAAGTAGGTATGATCAATCTAAAAAGGGAGGTATTATCCATTTAAACATAGAAGGAATGCGTGACATTTTGTTGATGCAAGAGGCCACGCTTTACTTGGCTGAGCATTATCCAACAAGCATGTTAACCGTGTTTGTTAGATCTCACTTTCTAAAATTAATTATTATAATTAGGTTACTACTTAGGTTAACCGTGTTTGTTAGGTCTCACTTTCTAAAAGTAATTATTATAGTTAGGTTACTCCTTCTTCGTGATTCACTCCCGCCACTATCTTAACAGAAAGATCGATTTAATATCCGCACCCTTGAGAATACTAAATTTTATAGTAAATTTTACAGAGAGATCGAGAGTATATCGTTTAATGAATTGGAGGAATATTTATCCCTTTACTTCCGGGTTACAAACGGAAAATCTTTCCAATGATAGTAACAACGGCGTGCGTATTGCGGAAAAGTTTGGCCAATGACGACGTGGATTGGATTGTAAGTCAAGGAGGCTAAAAGTTTATGCCTGGTTCGGCTTTATCCCTCCCATAATTTAATAGAGCTGGGACACAAGAGCATTCCATGCCCAGCACAACCTGCAGAGATGGAATTCGTAAAAGCTCCACTTGTAATATTGTTTCTGTTTATCACTGGTATTTCAATGGTGCACCCATTTTATCCCTCAGGTAAAAAATTCGGACAGATATGTATGTGTGGGTGCGTTTTGGGAAGCGGTTAGGCAGCTAAACAGAATTATTTGTCGTTGCTGTTTGATTGTAGAATGGGAGAATAATTCACGGTGTTTATTTTTATTTTTTTTTAATTAAGAAAAAGAAAAAAATCTTCTCTATTGTATTAATAAAACAAATAGTACATTTCTCATGTTTTTTGAACCTCTATTAATAGAACAAATAGTACATTTCTCATATTTTTTGAACCTCTGTTTACATATTCAGCAAAAAACCAGCCAAAAGAGTTAGATATTCAGCAAAAACATAGCAAAAAGAGTTACTCATCAGTTCTTCCTTACAATAACTATATTTTCTATAATCCATGCTCAGTCCATAATCCAAATAAAAATGAAATGAAAACAATTTCTTACAAAAATATATGTCCTATGCAGAATTACCCAACACAGTCTCCTATTACTTCGAATAGTTAATGCTGTCCACATTTGTTTTGACCCATTGTTCTCAAATTAAGAAAAAAAACTTATCTGGTGCTTTGCTCATGCTTTTTTTTCGATAATTAGTTTTCTAGTTCTGTTCTCTATAAATGTGATTAATTTTGGTTTATCTGGATTAGCTTCATCTAGTTATTTAAAATTAGAGGATTGAATTGATTCTAGTCTTTTGCTAGCTAAAAATTTATAGGGTCTCCACTCTCACTCATTTTGCTAAAATGAATGTGATACAAGTGTTAAAGTGGAGAAGTTTAAGCCTCACAGATTTGGCGGTTTAATTTATCTGAATGAACTTCATCCAGATATTTAAAAATAGAAAATTGAATTGATTCCAGCCTTTTGCTCAGTCAATAATTCCTTTTGCATACTCCACTCCCACTCATTTCGCTAAAATGAATGTGATACAATAGTTAAGTGGAGATGTTTGGGCTTCACAGATTTAGTGGTTTAGTCTCAGAAAGATTATATATCCCTAAAAACTGCTCCAAACACACTTTCTTCTCTTGAAAAAATATTAGATGAATATTGTTTTAGATTCCAAACGGCGACCAACAAAATGGATATTTTCTGATTCTGCAATCAAATAACAACCACCATGCTTTGGATTGGTAATTATGTGGACCAGGTGTATTGACATCATTCGATACTGTAACTACTGCAACTACCGATGCTGTTACTGGGAAATGCGAACTGAAAGACGTGATCACAGTTTTCACGCAGATTGATGGCAACGGCTGCCTCAGTAGCAGCATCAGCTCTGAAAATTTATATTACTATCTAATTATTGTGGAAAACCGATGTCAGTATTGCGATGCTAAGGACGTAGGCATTCAGGTAGAAGGTTACTTACTAGGCCAGGAGATTGTTAATTTGACGCGGCGCTTTGCGCCAGGGGGTGACAAATTAGTTCTCAAGTATAATAACACCAAAGAGGTCGGTGGAGTCCAGCCTGCCCAAGCTACTTTCCTCGACTGCAGGAATGCATGATCACTGCTACCTCTCCTTACCGTTGCGGTTAGTATATTGTGGCCAAGAAGAAAGAGGGACTATATATAGAGGACAGACTACATATGATGTTGTGGTACTTCATGCGATCTTTGTCTAGTGCACAGCTCTCGGTTTCATTTAGATTTAAGCACTCAAATTTTGAATTACAGTTCATGGAGGTTCACAGTTACAGATTTCTTCTCCAGATCTGGTTTATGTAAAGTTTTGAATTATAGTCCATTGAGGTTCAGAGTTACAGATTGCTTCTCCAGATCCGGTTTATCTATGGCGAAATTATTGAACTAATAAAAAGTGGTAAGTTCTGTCTTCATTTTCAGTAATTGTGTTTTGGCTCCAAATTTCTGAATTTAATTGACAACTTAGGTTAATGCGGATTACGTTTTAGCCAATGTTCATTTCATTGGAATAGTTGTCCTGCCTTTGAATTTTTTTTGGGTGTATGTGGTGTATTGAATATTAGCTGGAAAAATCATTTATTTTATTAATTAGACTTATTTATAAAATTCAATGCATTATAATTAATAATTAAATTAATAAATATTTTACCATAATTGCTAATAAATATTTTACCATAATTGCAATTAAGTAATGTAATTTTTAATAAAATTGTTATTTTTATTTTAAATGTATGAATGAATTTAGAATATGTAAAAATGTATTGGATATTTAAATGGTTAAAATAGATAAATGAGATTTCTGATTTATGGAAGTTTTAATAAAATTATAAACAAAATAAAACCAAATTTAAATTTTATTTAGTTATTATTGATTTGAGGTATGTATTAAGACTATTTTTGTTTGGTTAAGAGTTAGTCTCCCTGAAACTTAGATTAAGAATAATTCTATATTTTATCTAAAATATTTTTTTAATAATAATAACGAATCAATATGTATTAATTAATAATGATAAATTTTCTTACTAGATAAAAAACAAAGCTACTATTTATATAGAGAAAAAATGGAATCCACACCATTCTATCACTGAAAGATTTCTCAGATTAGAAAAAAAGACTTACTGATTTCCCTCCTAAGAAAGACTACTAAAAAAAGGTCATGGAGGCGGCGTAGTGGTAAAGTCGGCCTCGTCATGATAGACCAGTCTTGTGTTCGATCCCGAGTAAGGTCGTAGCTCGTCGTGCAAGTAGTTAGTCTAAACCGGGCCAAGCCCACTACCATTTTCACAAAATGATAATGATACAAGCTCTGCTATTAGGCTCTGCAACTAGGGTTCAGTGGAAACTCTGAAACGGCGCAGATAGAATTTTCTCTGCCTCCATAGATCAGCTGAACTCTTGGGATCAACAACACCTCATTGGTTTTACCAGGGCGGAAATGGATCCCCCCTAGGGGGGGGCCTCAAAAGCCCTCCCCCACCTCAAGCGGGATGCCTCCAGAACAAACTCGAGCATCGGATTTTGGGTCGATGCGAGAAGAGGAGGACAAAAGAAAGTCCCCTCAACAGGATAAAAGAAATGTAACCACTAGCAGGTCAGACAATAGCAAAGAGATACCAGAAGGAAAAGATGAGCAAGAGGAAACGCCTAAGGTAACCTCGAAGACATGCAAACCTATAGCAACTGAAAGGCCAAGGATAGAACTACCCAGTCAGAAGATCAATGAGCGAATCCAATATATGACGGACCATGCACTCATTGGGAAATTCATCGGATTCTGGCCGACAAAAAAAGCCCTGAATGGATGGATCTCGGCCAAGTGGAAACCCAAAGGTCATGTCACCCTGCAGTTAGGACCGAAAGGGTTCTTTACTGTGATCTTCTTATGCCTAGAATACAAGTATAGAATCTTGGATGAGGGTCCCTATTTTTTCAACTCAGTAAGATTGTATTTAAGGGAATGGGTAGCAAGATTCAACCCGGATAAGGAAGACCTCAGCTGGGCACCCGTGTGGATCAAAATGTACTCGATTCCAGAAGAATATTGGGATGAAGGCTTGCTCAAGGACATTGGAAATGGGCTGGGGGAATACATCAAAGCGGCGGAAGAGACGAAGCTACGCAAATATACATCCTACGCCCGCATCTGCGTCTTCATGCGTCTGGACAAGGCCCTGCCAGACTCGGTAAGTCTCTTCCACGATGACTATGAATGGACTCAATCCTTGGATCCCTCGGACTTGCTAGCCCAAGATGGATTCACCAAAGTACCTAGTTGCAAACGATCGCACAAAAAGTCTTATGCGGGAAAAAAGCCCCAGCAGGACGTTGCCTCCTTCCCATCTACGAGCAATAGCTTTGAGATTCTTTCCGAAACCTCAGAAGATCGGCCCTTGAACTCTACGCCCAACCTCGCGCCTATTTCATCTTCCGCAATCCCGACTCCTTCTAGTTCTTCTCCCAAGGCTTATCCCCCCAAAGCTGTTAATGGAAGCCCTAGGGTGGATCAGAATGAATTAGACCGAAACGGAAATGATGTGGAATTTGATGGCCTACACGAACAGCCCCTGAGCTTAGCTACCATCCCATAATAAAATAATTAGGTACAACAGATGGACGAAGAACCAGAGTATTGATTTGGGAGGAATTGACATTCTTAAGCTTGAACTAGCCTGCAAAAAGAAGGACTATGACAAGATTCTAGAGCATTAGCCTAGCACACTGGAAGTCATCGTCTTTAGGGCGTATCAGTAGCAACAGCTGGGCATTCAGCCAGGCAGTCATTGGGACGGTGGCCTCCTCCCAAAGGACTCAAAAAAGCAAGGAAGAAGAATGGATCTCCAACGAACAATTGCAATAGGGAAAATCCTGGTTGATTCAGGCAGGTATGCTAAGTTGACAAAGTACTACAAGCCCACCACTAGTAGTGAATCATGAAGCTCACTTCATGGAATGTAAGAGGGCTTAATAGCGCAGGGAAAATGAGATTAATGAAAAACATGATAAAGCAGGAGCAGCCACAGATCTGCTTTCTTCAAGAAACGAAGTGTAACAGTAGCACTCTTGGAAACATTCTCTCCAGAGCGTGGCTAGGTAGTAACTTGGTTGCAGTGGATGCTTCAGGAGCCTTGGGGGGCCTAGCCATTGCCTGGAATACTCAAGAAATAACACTGTTAGACCTTCATGCTTCTCACCACATCATTCAAGCCATCTTTCACATTATAGGCACTAACATCCATGGTCATCTCACCAACGTTTACTTCCCACATGAAGCTGGTAATAAAATATCATTACTAAATACTATTGAAGCTCTAAACTTCAATAGAACTCATCCTTTATGGATCGTTGGCGGAGACTTCAATATGATCACCAAGCTAGAGGAAAAGCAAGGAGGCAGAGCTAGAATGGAACAGGAAAATGGTCTTTTCAAAGAATTCATCCAAAACAATTCTCTAATTGACCTGCAATTTTGCAATGGCACACACACTTGGAGCAATCGTAGGACTGGGAAGCATCAAATCGCTTCCAAACTAGATAGATTCCTCATATCTGACAACGCAGTTCACTTGGGAGGTGACATTGTGGCTGCAATTCTCCCTTATTAGAGATCTGATCATTGGCCTATCTCCCTTCAGTGGCAAAGACCTGGTAATCCCACCGGACGACCTTTCTGATTTGAAGGGTTTTGGCTCACCCACCCCGCATTCAAAGACTTCATCAGGTCTACCTGGAACACCTTCCTTCCACCAAAGGGGTCTAAAATGTTTCAGTTTCAATAGAAACTCAAACATCTCAAATCTCAAATAAAGCGGTGGAACCAAGAGACATTTGGAAATATTTTTCAGGCGCAACAGGACCTAAACAAGGCAATGAAAGAACTCCAGCAACAAATTATTACAGGGGGCCATAGTGAAAGGACCTTGGAACAAGAACAGTGCATTCACAGTCAACTGGAGGACCGGAGAAAGTAGGAGGAAATATTATGGAAGTAGAAATCCAGGATTAGATGGCTAAAAGAGGGAGAAAGGAACACAAAATTCTTCCATCGAACCACAGTCCAAAGAAGAATGCACAACACCATTTCTTTCATTTGGAAGCAAGGAGGGGAAAGAGTGGAAATGCATGATGAGATCGAGCAGGAGTTCCTAAGACACTTCAGGCAAGTTCATCAAGAGCCCCTCATAGATAGACGACTTGCTATAGAAAAAATCACCCAAAATGTGCCAAAAATCATCACAGAAGAACATAACGAGCTCCTTCTTCACCCTATCTTGCCTCAAGAGGTGGACGCAACTATGCACTAGCTAAAGGAAGGCAAAGCCCCTGGCCTGGAAGGCTTCACTACCACCTTCTTCCACTCCTTCTGGGAGCTGATTAAAGAAGAGGTCTGGCAAGTGGTGGAGGAGTCATGTACTCTTCACTGACTTTTGCCCTCTCTCAACTCAACTTTCATTGCGCTCATTCCAAAAGAGGAGAGAAAAAATACTCTGGACAAATTCCGCCCAATTGCACTATGCAATATTATTTACAAAGTTATCTCTAAAGTCATACCCAACAGGTTAAAGCCGTTATTGCCTCTGCTCATCTCACCGGAAAAATCTGGTTATGTGGAAGGAAGACAGATCCTAGATGGTATCATTCTAACACATGAAATCATACACTCCCTCAAGCACTCTAAACAGGCAGGTATGATTCTCAAGCTTGACCTTTCAAAAGATTTTGACAAGCTCAGTTGGACATATATTCAAAAAAAGTTAAATGCTTTTGGTTTTTCTCTTATGTGGGTTCGATGGATCATGAGTCTTATCTCCTCATCCTTCTTCTCTATTCTTGTAAATGGAATCCCATCCCATCCTTTTAGTCCCTCTAGAGGAATTAGGCAGGGCAACCCTCTATCCCCATTCCTCTTTGTGTTAATGGCGGAAGGCCTGGGCCGCCACATCAAACATGCCCTCATCACCCAGGAGCTCAAAGGTATATCCATTTACAACTCCCAGGCAATAACGCATCAACAGTTTGTTGATGAAAACATGCTTTTCGGTTATCCATCTGTTCAGGAAGCCTCTATTTTCAAATCCTTATTGAATGACTTCTCCAAGGCCTCAGGAACTAGCATCAACAAGGCTAAATTGCAGATCTTTTTCTTCCACACTCCTCCTGTCATTCAACGAGCCATAGCTCGTATCTTGGGTTTCTCCATAGACTCTCTTCCCTCAAAATATCTGGGCGCCCCCCTTATTCACTCGGCCATCAAGCACGCCTCTTGGCACATACTCCTCGAGAAGCTTGAATCTCGACTCAATTTATGGACACACAGAACGCTGAATATTGCCAGTCATGTGGTGCTTATCAAAGTTGTGCTACAGGCAATGCCGCTTTATTTGTTCTCAATCCTTGCAATGGCGAAGTGGGTTCTCAAAAGAATAAAGGACCTACAACGCAACTTTCTTTGGGGGACTATAGGCACAAATCGAAAATGGGCCTTGGTAAAATGGACCACAGCTTGCATGCCCAAAGAAAAAGGAGGCATTGGACTGAGGGATCCAAGCCATAGCAATGCCATCATGCGTGCAAAAATCTGGTGGCAATGGATCTCTACCCCCAGCAAGCCCTGGGCAACCATATGGACTGCCAAGTACGCTAATCATAGGCTTCAGGAGGAGCTCATCATATTCACTCCCACGGAAAAAGGATCACTCATATGGAATGCTGCCAAACAACACTTCTTGTTGATTCAGAATCACAACTTCTGGGAAGTAAGAAATGGTAGAACAGCTCAGTTTTGGACAGATGCCTGGAACCAATTTCTAAAGCTCAACAACATTCTTAACCAAAATCCAAACCACTTCGGGGAGGAGTAGCTTCAGCAAGAGGTCTGGTAGTAGTGGACTCAGGGGATAGACCAAGGTTACAGACAATGGAAGCAAAGTGACAAGATAATCAGGAACGCGGATCACCAATCTAAGAGAGATCTGGAAAGAGAACTCCAACAGCGAAGCATAAGATACTCTGAGGGCAAGGACATTCTTCGATGGGGATACACGCCTAAAGGAACCTTCTCCAACGCAGAGGCTCACAAAATTATCTGCACCAACCCTTTGCCCCCTGATCCCATATGGGGAAAAATCTAGGTCCCAAAGTCTCTATCTTCCTCTGGCTAGTCGGACATCAAAAAATTCTTACATGGGACAAACTCAGGCATAGAAACTATCATGGCCCTTCAATCTGTGTCAATTGCAATTCCAGGAGGAAATACTTCAGCACCTTTTGGATTCCTGTACTCTATCCAATCATTTGTGGGAGAAGGCAAGCTTCAAATGCCAAAGAAAATGCAGAGTGTCGGATGACATCACCAACTCCATACGCCATTAGCAAAAGAATCCCTACAAAAGTGAAATTCTCAACCATTTATGGAAAATGATTCTTGGGCTCCTCCTTTGGAACATATGGAAGGAAAGGAATAAGCGCATATTCAAAGATCAAAGTACTCTGATAGAGATCATATGGGAAAACTTATGTTTGAATCTCAAAGAGACACTGGCAATCTGCACCTGGGCGCAGGATGACTTTTCCACCCTCGCTAAAAGGCCATCTGGGCAAATTGGAACATGCAACTCCCACAGGGAAATACAAACAAGCCCCCTCAGAGAGAAGCAACATCAAAAAGGACTCTTAGACCTCCCCCCCAAAGTATGCTTTGAAGCTCAACTTTGATGGAGCCTCAAAGGGCAACCCTGGAGAAGCAGGATTTGGTGGAAGATTCAGAAATCATGAAGGTCTGCCCCTCCTTGTTTACTACGGAAACATAGGCTGGGATACCAACAACTCGGCTGAGTTGGAGGGTCTATGGCAAGGTCTCCTCCTCTCATGGAAGCACAACTTCCATCCCCTAGAGATCGAAGGTGACTCCTTAATCCTTATCAACATGGCCAAGCAGCTCCTAAATGGATCTCATGCGAGAAAAATTGTTGGCAGTTGGAGACTCGAAGCAAGATTGGAGGCCATAGAACAAGCGCTTCTCAACAATAGGGCCATCATCTTCAATCATGTTCAGAGAGCAGGAAACAAGGTTGCTGACCTTCTAGCCAATGTAGGAGTGGAAAATAAGCAGACTCTAAGAACAGGATCTCTAGACATAATTCCGAACCATGATCAAGAACAAGAATGCAAACTATTGGTCCAAAGGGATGCTGCCCTCCCGGATGTGGGTGCTTAGTATGGTCATAACGTTGATGGGATGGGGGTGGGAAGAGAACGACTGCCACCTGCCGACCTTGTATAGCGCATATACGAACCAGGTGACGGATGAATATCAGTATGTGGGCATTGATGAGGTTAAAGGAATTATCACAGGTGATCCTAAATTCGCATTTACCTCCATACGCTCTGAGATGTTCGGAATCTCATCTCTCATGAATGCCAGAGTTATGGTGGATGAGTCTCGAGGCAGGGGAGGGGGTAATAGTACCAGCCTCCACCATGGGTTTGATCTGGTGACGTTTTTGTTATACTGGGTGGAGGTAATGAAGTTGGGCTCTTGCTCTGTTATTCGGAGAATTCGCCTCAATCTGTTTCCTGGACGTTCTTTGCTGCTTTGGGTTCTCGTCTGTTTGTTTGCTTGGCCAGCCTGTGCCCTGCTTCTCCGGTTGCTCGACCTGGTGTTCACAAAGGGGCCGTTGTTGTTGTTGCCATGCCTCGGCTCCGTCAAAGGATGATTAGCTGACGAGGCACCTCACGGGGGGTGCCCTCCAGCCCTTCATCCTTCCCTCCTTCCAATGACTTCATTTCTCGCGGGAGAGGACACATTCTGAGGCCTAGTCAAGTCCTTGAGCCCAATTCTCCTAGCTCCTCGTCCTTGCCATCTTTAGGCTCTGTAATCTTCTCATTTAACAGCACTTTGAACTATCCCAGGATCACTGCACATGTCTTGATGCTCTTTTGCGAAGAAGCACAGGAAGAGGGAGAGACCAGCTCTCCTCAGGAGGACCCAGGATCAATCACTGTGCTGAATCCTGGTTCTCCGCGAGCGATGGCAATCACGGTGAGCAATGTCAATGATACGAGGCTGGAGCCAACTGCCCCGGGTTCGAATGTGAGTAATGTCAATTCTGTGGTGTTGGAGCCAACTGCCCTAGATTCGAATGTGCATGAGGATGTTCAAGCTCAGGACCGGTATGACGTGGGATGGTGCAGAATCATGGAGAAGCCCCCAAATGCATAATTCTCGCTCGACAGGTCTGTTTCAAGTTATGCGGCCCAGTATAGAGGGCTTTTTGCTTCAATTGAAATGTTTTGTAATAGTGGTTATGTCAAGGTTCAATTTGCATGTTTTTTTGGAAATGCATGTAAGAGCATAATGGCTAAGATGAGACTGCAACCTCTTTGTCTATGCTTGTAAGGATCCCCTGTGTGGGATAGCAAACTTTCTGTCTAGTCCAAATTCTCAGTCTTGTTCAAACTCTCTGTCTTGGACAATTTTTAGTTTCAAATTGCCTTTCCTTCTCGGCAGCTGTTTCTTACCACAGTCATGATGTACCTGTATACTTTTTATGTAAATAATAGAATAGTCTTACTTAAAAAAAAAAGACTACTAAAAAATCGATTCCATGGAGACAAAGGTGTTTCAGTGCAGCAAAATTTGTAAACCACTGAGGAATTCTCAACATAGAAATGTGGGAAGAGAAATCAAGAAAGGTCTAGATTTTTGAACTGGCTTGGAATGGTGTGAATCAATTAGGGTATTTGAATCGCAGATTTTGAAGATATTTTATAATATAATTTATTATTATTAGTAACTTAGTCACTGTTTGTTAAGGTTCCTAATTCTTAAATATAATTTATTATTATTAGTAATTTAGTGGTGGTTGGTTGAGGTTTCTAATTTTCCTTAAATTTGTAATAGAAATAAATTCAACATTATCAAATGTTATTTCTTTTAACCAGCATAGCTATTCACAAAATAATGCAAACTTCACATTATCCAATGTCATTTTTTAACCAACTTAGGAGATTCACAAAATAATGCAAACTTCTTTTAAAGTTGCCTTCATTCAAATAAGGCATCTCACAAAAAATTAAAGGCTTATCTAAATATGAATTTTATTTTTGTCAAATTTTTAATTTTTATTATTTAAAATAAGTTTTTTTAAAAATTGTATACCACTCAAATTGTGAAAAATTTACCGCTCAAATTTATAATTCCAGAAATTTCCAGTATATTCTGAACAAATATGACCCCAAAAATCCTTTGGAAGCCTAGAATAAATATACAACGGAACAAATTAACGCAACATATGAACATCTTTAGGTTTAAAATTTTCACTGTTTTATGGTACTGAGTCCATAATCAACCTAATCAACGGCTTTGGTTCGACTAGAAACATCTTTGGCTCACCCTAGGGACCCCACTCGACACATTGTTCGTGACATTAAGAAGGTTTAATCGCAAACGTGGTAAATCTTGAAATTTTTATCTATTCTAATTTCAACCCGTGTGAGAATTTACTTCTAATAACTTTCGACATATGAAATTTGTATAATCCTTTATGGCATGGTTTACTAATAGGAACTGATGTTGATAGTTAAGAAGGTAGGGTAGGTATTAAAATTCTTCTCCAACGGAGGTGAGAGGATCATAATGGTTATTAAATGTAACAAGTTTAAATTAATTTTAATTTATTAAATTTTAATATTTTTAATATAATCTAGTAACTGATTAAATAATTTTTATTTTTTTTTAACACTAGAGGAATTGGTAACGACGATGGTATCGTACTCGCGTTACATGGCGTCAAGTCCTATCGGTTACCTCTATAACCTCTGGTATTGTACTCGCGTTACATGGGGTCAAGTCCTATCGGTTACCTCTATAACCTCTGGTATCGTACTCGCGTTACACGGGGTCGAGTCCCATTGGCTACCTCTATAACCTCTAGGAGGGCCCACCCAGCCCACCTGAATGGTCTCGGCTACCTCTATAAGGCTACCTCTATAACCTTTAGGAGGACCCGCCGAGCCCGCTTGAATGGTCCCCCAGGTATTCTTGGGGTTTGAACTCGTGACCTACATAGCTGCACGAACGACTTAGCAAATTGTTTGCTTGCCATTAGACCAAACCCCTGCGCGCTAGCTAGTAACTGATTAAATATTAGTGTAGTGGTACTAAATATTTATTAAAATATTATTAAAATTTAAAAATCATAAAAACTAATTAAATTATAATTTTGTTTTAAATTATTATGATTATTGTTAATTATAAAAGTATTTTCCTGAATTACATATATTTAATATTAATCATGAAAATATTAATGTATAATTTACACATATATATGTTTGAAAAAGATAAATATGGAATAAGATTATTGACTATGGATATTTACCCCAATTTTATTATGGAGATTCTTAATTTATAAATAGGATTTGTTACAATGCCATTTTGCCAATACAGTGGCTTATTAATACCACCATAACTCATTTCAATTGACACTTTCTCATATGACATTCCTTTTAATTACTAGAATAGATCCATCTTAAAGACACATCTAACATGAGTTGAGAGTGAACAAATTTCTTCTCTCCAAACTTATTGTAGAGTGAAAAAAACAATGTGTAATTTTTAATTGTTTAAATTGTATTTTTGAATGCTATATAGATTACATAGATTTCTTCAGGTGCAAATTTATTTTAGACGACAAAAAACAATGTGTAATTTTTCATTGTTTAAATTGTATTTTTGAATGCTATATAGATTACATAACTTAAATTTGTAAGTCAAAAAAATCTTTGTTGGCTTTCTACAAAAAAAACATATACCTAAAAAAAATCAAATTGTAAAAGAAAAACTTTTTAACCATAAATTTTTTTATTTTATTTTATTTCAATAGATTTATATGATATATACATCATTTTTTAAAACAATATATAAAATATTTTATATAGCATGCTCATTGAGCCATTTAGCCCACATTATTAAAATATTTTGTTCCTAACCCACATTGCATATTTTATTATATACAACACTAAAATATGTTTCAAAAATATAAGGTTTAAACAACTTACTTTCATGTTTTTTAATTCAAATTACTTTACATAAAATTATATTAAGTCATATAGACAACTAATCAAATATGGATAGCATATTCCTTTTTTATAGTCGGAATTACTTTTTTATTTAGAGAATATTTTATTTTTTATTTTAAAAGAGACACATGTCAACTTCAAGTTCAGCATGAACATACTTACACATCACCTTCACACTTCAAGTTGAGCATGAACATACTTACACATCACCTTCACACTAGACTGAAGAATGAACCTCTAAATTTGATGAAAAGGAAAAAATTGGCATAACTACTTTTGACATAAATCTCAACCTTTCTTTTTCGTGCTAAAGCAAGAGTGTTTTCTTCTCATTCATTGACTAAAAAAGTTACAAAAATATGTTACAAACCTTAGCCCCCCAAACTTAAGAAATCGAGCCAGAGCAATGAAGACCAGCGAAAGCAGGAGCTCAACTAGCCCACCTTAAATCTAACACAATGGATCTGAAAAAGATTTCAAAACCATCTCTAGAGTCAAATCGGATCCACCCAGGGAGATAACTCTTGGGCTTTTTCACTACCTGAAACCCATACGAAGAGGACGAGACATATCCATGTTTGCAAATAGCTCAAAGGTTAACACTGCCAACTAGCTCAACGAATCATAGTCGTAGATCATCACAAGCGAGATTCGATGATTGACGAGAATATCGGGTGGAGAAGAAGCACGAGGAAAACCCACCCAATATGGGTGGTTTTCTCTCACCTTCCTACAGCCACTTGTTGAATGATGAGTGGCATCGGGAGCAAACCTTAAAATACTACTGAGGGGATTGGGGCTTCCCGAAAACGACTAAACCATTAAAACTCTATTTACCTCGAAAAAGCATCCTGCTCTCTCTCCACATCCATCCTTTCCTATGGGAGGTCCAATCACACCAGATCAGAGGTCTTCTGCTTGTTGAACTATCATCCTTCAACATCTTAATTACCAAGATGTTGCTTTTCCTTCATTCTATGATAATGTTCCCTATCTGCACTTGCGAGCGTGTGGCAGTCCTCATGTAGTTTCCTTGTGGGTGCCAACTCCCATTTACATTTATTGTTATCTTTTTTTACAGAGCACCCCCTCATTCTCCAGTCGATCCGCTAATGTGTTGGTGTTTCTACGTACATGAGCAAAACTGAGGGTTCTCAGTATTCTCAGATGTGATTGAATACGATGATAGACCTGCAAAAGTATCCAGTGGTTTGAAAAATTTTCTGGTGTCGAGCCATTAACTAGTTTTCTGACAGAATTGATTGTTAATTCAGAGTCTGCCTCAATTGTGTTATGCATATTGAGATCCATCAAAATTTCTAAGCAATGCTCTATGGCCATTAGCTCCGCCATATTGTTGGTGGCATTCCCTAAATGGCTATGAAAGATAAATTTTATATTTCCCTTGTCATCTCTTATAACTCCTCCATAACCAGCAGCCCCCGGGTTTCCTTTTAAGGCTCCATCTATATTGAATTTCAAAATCCAAAGGGGGGGTGGTTGCCAAAAAGCCTTCCCCACTGTAGTGTGTATAACAGTCCTGTTTATGCCTTGTGGGACAAGCTTCTAGAGGTCTAAAAGTAAAATAATGTGAGCATCCTGGTGAGAAGGAGGATTCTCGGGAGGTTGCTTCAGAAGGGTATTTACAGTTTCTTTAAGCTGTCTTAAGATTTGAGCTATGATGCTTTGGGTTGTGCCAAATAATCCTTGAAAATTCTGTTGTTGCGTTCTTTCCAAACATCCCAGATCAAAAAGCCTGGAATCAAAGTCCAGACTATGTTGACTATCTCAATTTCTGATAAGTTTCTCTTCCAATTCTTTAAAGTTTTAGTGATGTCGTTTTCATCCTTGTCAGTTTGCCTGAAGATTGAGGCAACCCATCTCCATAATGTTGAGGTGAAAGAGTAGAGGTTGAGAAGGTGATCCATCGTTTCTTCATGAAGACCACATAGCTGGCATCTACATGGTCCTGCAAACCCTTTCTTTCTAAGATTTTCCCAAGTGAGAATCTTTTTATGATGTACCAGCCACATGAACAGTTTGATTTTCATCCAATGAGGGTTTTGCCAAAGGTCCTTCCAAATTTTATCAAGACTTGGAAAGTTAAATCCAGTGGCAATTATTTTGGCTTCTTTGAGGTTGAAGTTTCCCTCACTATTTCTTCTCCATCTTAGTTGGTCGGTTGAAGTTGAGATTAATTTTTTTCTCTTTTCCAGGATCACTGTAAGAGCATCAACCTGGGACTTCAAAGGGGTCTCTTCACTGTAAACTGTTACCTTCAAAGTTGGTTGGTTGAAGTTGAGATTAATTTTTTTCTCTTTTCCAGGATCATTGTAAGAGCATCAACCTGGGACTTCAAAGGGGTCTCTTCACTGTAAACTGTTACCTTCAAAGTTCTCCATTTACCATTGTCCCTTGCCTGATCCCAATAGTCACTTACCTTTTGTAGCCCTTTGTTGATAGTATCGTCTTTGAGAATGTCCAATCCTTCTCTACAAAGGTTAGGCTCCTGCTGCTAGTTTTCCTTCCAAAACCAGGCTAGGTTCCCATTTTTGATCTCCCAGAAACTATGTTTCTGAAATAAGGCTCTGTTCTCCCAAGCATTGTTCCAAATATGGGAGCCCTTGATGTGTCATGTCATTGTAATGTGGTCCCTTTCTTGCCAGTCCTTTGCATATTTCTGTTTCCAGAGCTTGGCCCATGGGTTTCTCGTCTCCTTTAGCCATATCCACCAAATTTTTGCTCCTAAAACTTTGCTTAGAGTTTTCGGGTCATGGAGACCCAGACCCCCATAAGTTTTGGGTTTGCATAGCTTGTCCCATGCTACCAGAGCCCATTTCTTTTTTTCCTCCCCTTTACCCCAAAGAAAATCTCTTTGGATGTTCTTGATTTGTTGTAAAACTCCTTTTGGGACAAGAAGAGCCGAAAAAATGTAGATTGGAATGCTTTGCAAGGCAGCCTTTGTGAGAACTAGCCTGCCTGCTAAATTCAAAGATCTGTTTGTCCATCTACTGAATTTGTCCTTTAGTTTATTAGTCACTTGCTCCCAAACTTCCTTGCTCAGGGGTTTGTCAGTGAGAGGCATTTCGAAATATTTGGAGGGAATATGATCTCTTTGAAAGCCGAGAATTATGGAGAGATTTCTCTGAATAGCAATATTAGTGTTAAAAATAGAACTTTTGATTTTGTGAGGCTTACCTCTATGCCAGCAGCGATGGAAAAAACATGCAGAGTTTGTTTGAAAGCTTTGACTTCCTTGACCATGGGTGTGCCCTGCAGCACGGTATCATCCACAAATTGTTGATGAGTCAGAGTGTCTTCATTCTGGGTTAGCTTGAGACCCTGGATTCTTCCTTCCACCTTGGCCACATTAATCGCTTTGCCTAATCCTTCCATCATAAGGATAAAGAGGAAGGGGGAGAGTGGTTCTCCTTGCTCGAGACCTCTCGAAGGCCAAAAGGTCCCAGATGGAGAGCCATTGAGAAGGTTTGAAAAGCTAGCAGAGGTAACCAGAGCCATAACCCATCTTATCCAATTATGGTCGAAGCCATATGCTTTTAGTACATCCTTGATGTATGACCAGCTTAGCTTATCATAAGATTTCGCTAGGTCAAGCTGAATGATCATACCTGATTTCTTATTATTCTTGAGAGAGTGCACCACTTTGTGAGCTTGAATGATGTTATTGACAATTTGCCTTCCCTCCACATTTCATGTTTTCTCCTTAGACACGAGTGTTGGAAGAAGGGGCTTGAGTCTGTTGGCAATTACTTTAGAAATGATTTTGTACACCACATTGCATAGAGATATGGGCCTAAATCTATCTGGTGTCATAGCTTTCTCCTCCTTAGGGATTAGGGCTATGAACGAAGCATTTAGCGCTTTTAGAACTATTTTTGAATTTCTCAAAACCTCCACCACCTTAATATCATTTTTGACGATTTCCCAGCATGCTTTGAAGAAGTCTATGTTGAAACCATATGGTCTTGGAGCTTTCCCATTATGCATCTCTTTGATTACTTCATTGCCCTCCTCTTCCATCACTAGCCTATTGAGATTATAATTGTCTTCCCTGGTTACCAGTTTCAGAATGTGCTGAGTGAAGTTTTTAATGAATAGAAATCTGTCTAAGTAGGCTCCTCTGCAATGTTTTGAAAATGTAATACCAGAATGGATTCTATATCTTTGTGCGTGCTCAGCTCTTTCCCTTGAGGATCAATAAGTTTTTTAATCCAATAATGTGCCCTATGTTCCATGGTAGATTTATGAAAAAACCTTGTGTTTCTTTCTCCTTCTTTGATCCATTGCACTCCTGATTTCTGTTTCCAAAAGTTTTCTTCATGCTGACATTTGTTGTCCCATTCCTGTTGGAGAGAGTGAGCTTGCATTTTCCTTTCCTCAGTGAAGCCTTCTTTTATGAGAGTTTGGTTAATTTTCTGTAATTTTTGTTCCACTTCTCTTTTGGTGTTAAAAATATTGCCAAACTCATTTTTGTTCCATTCTTTAAGTATGAGCTTGATGTGATTGAGTCTCTGTTGCAGAAGGAGCATTTTCATGCCTTGAATGGGCATGTCTTCCAACAACCATTTTCCCATATTGGTGTTGAAGTCAAGGTGAGTGAGCCAAAAATTCTCGAACCTAAAAGGTCTATTCCTCAGAGTGCCAATAAATGTATCTTCTAGTTGAATAGACCAGTGGTCCGATCCTCTGAAAGGAAGGATAAAAACATTCAAGTTAGGGTCAGTGAGAAAGAGGTCCTTCGAGATAATGAATCTGTCAAGTTTCGAAGCAACTTGTGAAGTTCCTCCCTTCTTATTGTTCCATGTGAAGGTGCCATTAGCTATTTTCGTGTCCACTAGCTTCATGTTATTAGGAAGCTTTGGAATATAATGGAGTCTTTGCCTAGTGTTCTGGTCCCTCCTTTTTTTCTGTAAGAGATCTAATCATGTTGAAATTTCCTCCCAGAGTCCAGGGCATCACCGTGTGTGTCTCTCTCAGTTCCTCCAGTGAAGTGAGGAGCCTGAGTTTATCTTCAGATTTTTGAGGACCATAGACATTTGTGATCATATAGATTTTCTCATCACCCAAAGGTTGGATAATTATTGAAAGGTAGTTGGTGGATGCTTCAGCATCCAGAATTCCAAATTTCTAAGGATTCCAAAGTGTGAGGATCCCACCCCCTATATTATTAGCTTTGACTTCTAGGTACTCATATCTAATATTCCATTTGCTGTGTATCTCCCAGATTTTGTCTGTTAAACATTTTGTTTCCTGTATAAACACCATATCTGGTTTTCTTCTTTTATTCTATTGCTAAGATTTCTTTGTTTTCTTTTGCTTCCTAGCCCCCTAATATTCCAAGTTGTGAGCTTCATATTGATGGGTTTGAAAATTATTAACTGGTGAGATCTTTCATCTTGCCTAAATTAATCATGAGTATCCCACACTCTGTCAGCAAATCATTTTGTCTCTTCCTTCCTCTTTTCTTACCTGGGTTCTTGGTAGAGTGTCCTGATGCTTCCTCCATTGATTTGACCCCTTTATTCTCCTGGTTTTCATGATGCCTTTTAACTCTAGTAGCCTTTGTTTGAGATCTCCAGAGGAAGCGTTGTTATACTCTGTCAAACTCCTCTTGTGGTAGAGATTCAATCCTTTTGTTGGTTCCCTGGTTTAGGAACTTTTCTAGATCAAGATTCTCCCTCTCAAGAATCTCCTGTAGTTCATGGTCCTCTACCCCAAATTCACTTGGCGTCATCTCATGGTCCCTACCAAGTTCCATAGTGATTGGCCGATTCTTCTTTTGTTCATTGTTTTCATGTATGATTTCCATGCTGTCCTCTTTTTCCTTTTCTACAGGATTGATCTCCAGTGTAATGCCCTTTCCATTGCTCCCTCCTTCTTCTAACATCTCAAAACTATTTTGCCTTGGTAACTTGTTCTCACTTTTTTTCTTTTGGTGCTTTCTTCCCCCTCCTTTCCCTCTGCCTCCCACCTTGATGAATCCTTCAGGATCTTTGCCTGTGTTGCTTCTCAGATTATTCTCCATTTTATTTTGTGGGCAGTCTCTAAAGAGGTTCCCATGTTCATGACATTTACCACATCTGAATAGGATGTGTTCATAGTCCACCACCTGAACCTGTTCCTCATAATACACTTCTAGATTGAATTCATCTGAAAGTGCTCCTGATAGATCCATTTCCACACATATGCGGGTGAAGGAGGTATATTTTCCTTGCAGTGTTGCCTCTGATATTTTTAGAAAATGCCCTAATTTATTGCCTATATATTTTAAGGATTCAGGCAGCCAATAATCTAAAGGTAAGGAGTATAGTCTTATCCATATCGGAACTGACGTGAACGTTTCTCGCTCCGAGACAAAGTTCATCACCCAAGGTCGCATGTATAGGCCTATAGCAACATAGAAGTAGGGTCCTCCTTCAAACACTCTTTCTTTGTCCTCTAGGTTGGTGAAAACCACTGTGAAGAAACCCTTGGACCCTAGATGTAGATTTATTTCTCCCTTTGGTTTCCAGTTGTTTCTTATGCATGTGTACAGATTCTTCTCTGTGGGCCATATACACATAAACTTCCATATAACTGCATAAGTCGCCATGTGATCTCTGTGCACTTGTATTGCAAGATGATTTAAGACCACCCGGGGTTTAATGGTTGACTTGGGTTTACAAGGTCAAGTTGTAGATTTGTACTTACTTCTTTGACTACTATCTCCTGGTCCCATCTCCCCCTTGACTGCCCTGTGAGTCTCTTCCTATTCATGGGATTTGCTGCTTTTTGGCTCTTTTGAGTTTGTCTTCTTTTTTTCCACCTCCGAAGGTTTCCTGAAACTATTTACACTCACCTCCTTACTTCTGCTTGATACTACATTACTGTAGGAGGGAGTGGAACTCCCTCCTCCTTGCCCTCCATTGTTACTAGATTGCCCCTGTTGCTTCCTGATCTAAACCCTAACTTCGCTTCGAAAACGTCAGGATGTATAAATCTCAACCTTTCATTTATATATTACTATAAGTATTCTAAAATATTCCATGGAGGTTGATCCCTACAATTATGATTTAATATTCAAATCAAGTTTTTTTATATAAAAAGTAATATGGAGAGCATTATGCATATGGATTCACTAAGGGTAGGCATAATAATGACCATAAAGGACACTTGTTGTCTTGGAAATATAAGACTAAAATTATCTTTGGGTCTTGAATAAGAATTAAAATTGTCTCTAATGTTATGAGAGCTTGTCTTCATTAAGTATATAGAAATATGTTAATGACCCAAAAATTGAAGGCCTCTATCAAGAGTGAAAGTCTACTACATTACAAAAAAAATGAGTCACTTAAGTGGTGTGGTTTACCTTGAATATGTATGTTCAGTCATACTAAATTTGGATATAGTATCCAATGATATGGCTTCATTATTATTTGAAAACTAAGGTATGATAGACATTACATTATATAGGTGCTAGAAAAGTGTGACATGTATAGTGTTAGGGTGTTGGTTGTTGAGATGATAAGAAAACAAAAACCATCATTCAAACTACCCAACTTAAGGCACACTTCATATATATGTTCATTTCACAATAGGCACTACTTCAAAGTAAGGAATTTTTCATGGAATAAGTGAAAAAAATCAGAATTTGTTCAATAATTTAAATCCTTCAACGTGAGTTGGATGTGTCAACTATCATCTCAAACTAATTATGTTTAACACTTTTGAGAAATTTAACAATTGAATAATTTTTGAATTATAATAAATAATTTATTTTTTTTGTTTACTGGTCCCTTGCTTCTTTTCGCATTCCACGATAGAAAAATGTTTAACAAACAAAACATCATGTTTTATAATGTGGTTCAAATTTGAACTTATTAGATAACACAACTCCAAGCCCTTAGAAAAGATTCAGTTGTTCATATATCTAAATCTTCTAAATGAAAGTGTGTATTTTTCTTACAATTTGAAGTCACACCGGGTGTACTTAGGATATTTTGTGCTTCATATTAAGCATATGAAACATGGATAAAATTACTCTTGAGAGCTTGTATTGGGAATCAATGAGTTATCATTGATGCAAATTGTCGATAGGATGACCCTTTCATGTGCTTTGAATAATGAGGCAAGAGAGTTGATTATTCCCAACCTCTAACTAAATTGTATCAATTTCTCATGAAATGTTGGATGTGTGTTATAACATATTAATGTTACCAATCCTATGACAATTAATTTGTGCAAATCAAGTATTTAGACTTTAGTATGTTCATTGTTTCTGTTATGGTCATTTAATATAATAATCATTAAAATTACAACAATAATAAAATAATACTTGTTTAAGAAATGACGAGGTATGTAGAAAAACACATACTTTCCCTTTATTTTCAAAATATACTTATGATTTAGTGGCATAAATTTGTTTTCTACTTTTTCCAGCATGTAATTTATATTGATATTGATATTAATCATGGGATGGAGTTGAACCATCCTTCCACACTACATACTATGTGTGATGATTATATCTTCTCAAAATTTTTGGGATTAATTTCAAGGCATTGGTCGATGTGGGACATAAGAAAGGGAAGTATTATGTCTTGAATTTTCCTTTGAAAGATGGAATCGAAAATAAGAGCTAAAAAAACATTTTTAGGCTAGTAATATAGTATATGAGATAAAAATAGTTGTTTTATACTGTGGAGTAGAATTAGTCTTAGGGATAGGTTACAATGCTTCAATTTGTTGCTCAAGTGACATGCAAATTGCATTTGCTTTGTTTGGTCATTTAATGTACACATATTTTTATTGGAAGTGGTGGTTACACTATTCATAATGTGGCTCGTTACTATTGTTATGAGGTCCTTATTTTTCAAGGACTTCTCCAGAGGCGAATTCTTCTTAATTTTTTAGTCTATTGAATTGGTATATTCTTTGCTAAAATGAATGTTTTGGTTTGTTTGCTGCAGATTGTTGTTTTTATAGGTGTTCAATGCCAAGATCAATTTCCTTATAATGAGTATTATGAATATTTTTGCCCATACTACACCTTATATGTATCCCCAAGAAATATGGAGAACTAGAACATGCAACAAAATATTTGGAGAAAATGAGGTATATGCTTCTATATATTTAAATTTTAACGATTTTAGATTGCATTTTCATAATGATATTTTCATATTGTTTGGATTTTTTGTTGTTGTGAATGTCTCCTTCATACTTTGATCATTGAAGATAACCTTCTTCATTTTTCCTAAATGATGAAGATATTGAATTTTATCTAAAATTTTAGATAATGCTTATATACTATTCACACAAATTAGATATATTTTTGGCATTCATGATTTTCTTGAATTGGGAGAATTTTTCAAATGGTATGTTAATCTAGAGCATTCATGGTCCATTTCCTTGGAGAAATTTTTTTTATAGTATAAACTTTCTTGTGCATATCATCTGTGTACAAAACTCAAACTACTGAATGCTAAAAAGGAATCAATGTATCACCCACCAAGTTACTTACATACTATGTCATAGAAGCAACTTAATCACAAATCAACATCATGTAGCATCATCACTAACCACTACTCCAATCCAAAATCAAATCAACCCAATCAACACTACCACATATTAATCATGTTTATCAATACGTCATTGACAGATAACAACAAATAGAACAAACATCACCAACTATCATCATAAAGTAGTAATTCAAACCCTAGTACATATACACAACCTCCATAAAACAAATGTGCGTGTGTATGCGATTACCATGTATAACAACTGTGTATATATACCAACATATTGAAGGAAATATGACATAATATATACATGAATGTATTAAATCAAATCTGCATATGCATGTGACCTTACTGAAGAAAACCAACATACAAATATTAAACTACTGAATCAGATCTTCGTTGCAAATCACAACATACTTTTTGCAAACTTTACTATCAAATAACAGATCGCTTCAAACACATTCAAACAAATATTACATCATCAGATATTCAAACATAAAAAATCAATCAAGTATAACCATTAGTACTCAATGCACTTTCAAATCTTCCAGATCTTAGTCATTTCCTTGCTCCTTGGTGCACACATTTTTTAGATCAGATCACACATGAACGACTATTCACTTGCACATCCAACGCCTTGATCTCCATCTCCTTATATGTCATTTTCGTTAGCCAATAACTTAGGTAAATCCCTTGGTAATGTTGTTAGTATTTGTTGACGGAATCAAATAAATGTTGTTGCCACAATTACTCTAGGCAGTTGCCATGGTAATGACTCTTCGTATACAAATTTCTATGTTTCAGATTATGTATGCAAAACTTGTTCACAAGACTTGTGTATTTATGCAACCCTTCTACACAGAAACCGTGCATGCTTTTCAAACTTCACATTTGTCATCCATCTGCAATTGAACTAGTATTTTTCTTTCCATATCCTCTATAACATCATCATATTATGAACATGTTGACATCAAGGATATATTTTTCAAGCATGTTGCCATCAAGGAAAACATATTATCCTTAATGCCCATAACTTTGCAAAATGTTGCAAATTCATTGACAAAGTCTATGAACACTAAGAGTTTTTCTTAGTATAGAAATGAAATGAGTATTCCTACCTTAAATTGGTGACTTCATAAATCAATGTTCCTTCATATATATATATATATATATATATATATATATATATATTATGGATGAAGAAAACAACAAATAGGAGAGTGTTAGATATGTCTTATATTATTTGTATTATTAGGGAAGCTTTTGGGTTAATGTTTTTGGTCTGTGTTCTTTAGTCAACGGCTTTTTATGGTTTTCTATCAATGGTTTTTTAATTAATAGTTTTTATTGCAAAATAATTTTTATCCATTGTAATATAATTCAAGTCACCTAATGGAGTTATTAAAAATTGAGTAAAATCTATATTGTATTGTGTATGGTTGAAAATAAAATGGAAAAAAAATTCAAAAGCTCTAAAAGTACTAGTTTTCTCATTTGAATTTCTAGAGTAAATATTATCTATGTATTAAGTCTAAATATTATCATTCACATCTAAATATTATTATTCACTTTTTATATAAAATTTAGAATACATATGCATTGTTTACTTAATACGATTAAAACTAATATAGAAAATATTCTAATACACCAACCCTCCATTTCTTCCAATAAGCTTTAGAAAAATATTTATATATCATCAATATATTATACTTAAACCTCTATTGAAAACAAAAAATTACGTGGATAAGTTTCATTATTTGTTTAATTTGATGTTAAATCTATATTCTAAAATACAAGTCATCATGTGCCATTTATTAACCAATTTGTTTTAGCCTTGCAAAGTACTCCAATTTCACATCTTGCTTGAAAACTCACTCCATCAACTCTTCACCTCCATGTTCATTCTTCCACCAAACATTGTTATTCGGTATTCCTCCATTGTTCTTTGTTCACCCTCTTAATCGTTCGTCTTTCTCCTCTTATATTCCTCTCTAAAATAACCATGGTCACTGATTTACAAATACTATACTTGGGTAGTATTTGGGCAAGTTAGTGATTTTGAGGTTACATGCTTATTAATAATATTTTTTTAATATACAAAATAGAAAACTTTTATTAAATATTAATATAAAAAACTTTTACTAAATATTCATTTTTCTTTAAAGACAAAATTCTAAATTTTATTTAAAAATAAATATAAAGTATTATATATCTGCATATAATACACTATTCATGTATAATAACTATAAAATGTATTAGAAAAGAATATTTTGTTGGAAGAGCACTCTGCAACCTCTGAGCTGAGCGTACAACTTGAGATCCGCTTTTTGCGCAAGCCAAGCCTATGGGAAAGCCTGCTCGTCGCACTCTATTAGCCAGTGGGGGAGTCCGCGGAAGCTCTGCCAAGTGACTGCGGGGGAGTCCGTGGAAGCTCTGCTTGGTGCCTGCGAGGGTGCCTACAGAGAGGTTCGATCTGTGCCTGCAGGGGTCTGCCAAGGGGGTTTGTTTCAGGCTGCGGCCGTGGCTCTCCATGGAGGAGCCACCTCCTTCTCCATCATCCGCAGCAGAGGCCTTCAAAACCCTGTTGGCCTCCCTGCCTAAGAAGAAATGCATGGAAGCAGTGAAATTTGTGAAGGGGATGGAAGACATCCCGGAGATCGCCCTACCACCAGAAGGACCGATCCAAGTAGCTCTTTCTATGGCAGATCGGGCCCTGGTTGGGCAGTTTACAGGACTTTTGCCTTTCCCGAAGACGACCGAGAACTAGGTAGCCAGGAATTGGGCACCTCTGATACAAAACAAGGTAACCTCTTACTTCCTCGGGAGAGGGTATTTTTTGGTTGAATTCTCTGCAAAAGAAGACAAAGATCTCATATTCAGGAACGCCCCCTACTTCATGGCCCCCCAAGGGCTTTATTTAAACAAATGGACGCCAGACTTTGATCCGGCGGTGGATTTTCCAACAGCGGTCCCAATGTGGGTGAGACTCCCTAATCTCCTAGTACATTGCTAGAATTGGGACTCGTTGAAGCACATCGGAATACCCTTGGAAAATTTATAGATAAGGCCAACAGTAAGGGCCAGTACGACTATGCCAGAATCTGTGTGGAGGTAGATCTGGAGGTTGGGTTACCGGAAGCCATCAAGATAGTTGTAGGTCCTTGGATTCATATACAGAAACTGGATTACGAGCAACTGCCATTCAAATGCCGGAAGTGCCATGTCTACATGCATTTTTCCAGAGACTGCCCATCCAAAGGGGTGGAAGAAAAAGGAAAGGAAGAAGGATGGAACCAGGTAAAGTGCTCCAAACCCTTTCACAAGAAGAATGCAAATGGAAATCCCAAGGCCCCTCAAGTGACCTCTGCTCAAAAACACTCCATGGAAAGCCAAGGGAATAAATTTGAAATTCTTGGATCTGAAATCATGAATACCCAGGAGACATAAATCGCCAAGGAAGCTTCCCCCTCTGAAATCTCCCCCACTCCAGAGAAATCCAAAGGGAGGATGTTAGAAGAAGAGAAGGATACCCAAGAGTCTAAGGAATCGGAGGAGGAAGGGGAAATAGGAGAAACCCAGTCATCCCCCAGAAGATCTACAAGAGGACGTAAGTTTGCAAAGGAAAAAAGGGAGCACGAAACCTATAAGCACAAGCTCCAGGGCAGCCAACCAACCTTAGAGAAACTTCTTGAAAAAACCTCGAAGATGACGAGGATCCAATCCCAGAGCTCGAAGGGAGCTCAACAAGGCAAAAATAAATGATGAAGATAGTCTCTTGGAATTGTAGGGGAATGGGCACCACAGCTAAAGAAGAAGCAATGAAGAATTTAATAAGATTAGAAGCCCCGGACATCCTCCTCATCCAGGAGACCAAATTGGAGGATACTGCTTTCCTCCAAACAAGCAAAAAGTTTTGGAACACAAGTGGAGTGCATGCATTCTCTGCCCGTGGAGCATTGGGAGGACTTGGATTGCTCTGGAACACAAATAAGTTCTCACTAATCTCTGAGTTTTTGAATACCCATTGGGTTTTTTAAAAAATGCAGCACCTAGAATCAAAGGAGACTATTTGCCTTTTCAATGTTTATGCTCCTAACAATGCAAGTGAGAAAAGAAACTACTAGGACTCTATCAAAAGCCTAGCAGATCTGGAAAATATGGAAAACATAATCATAGCAGGAGATCTAAATCTCACCCTGCTTTCATCAGAAAAAAGAGGTGGGAGTATAGTCAGAGATCCGGCGAGAGATTGGGTGGAAGATCTCATGCAAGACTGGGATCTGCTGGATATAAAACCAATAGTAGGCACGTTCACATGGTTAAATAAAAGAATTGGACCAGGTCACATTGTAGCAAGGCTTGACAGGTTCTTTGTGCAAAGCTCTTTCCTACTCAGGTTAGAGACAAAAATGCGAATTCTCCATAGTAGTGTTTCGGACCACAAACCCATCAGCCTAGAGTTGGTGGCTCCCAAGGATCTGGGGCCCATCCCTTTCAGGTTCAGCTCACTATGGACCAAAGAGGCAGATTTCATGCAAAGGGTCAAAGATTGCTGGAAAGAGCCAGTCAGAGGCTCCCCCTTCTTTATTTGGGAGGAAAAGCTGCGCAGAGTTAAAAGAATGTTAAAAGGATGGGTTAAGACCTTGCCAAACCCCATTGTGGATTGAAAATTAATTCAAAGGGAGCTGGAAAAGTAGCACCTGCACCTAGAAACTGCCAAAATTACCAAAGAAGAGCTGGATAAAGAATCACAGCTACAACAAAAGTTCCATAAGGCGTGTTTGGCAAAAGAAGAATTTTGGAGACTAAAATAAAGAAGTTTATGGCTCAAAGCTGGGGACCGAAACTCTTCTTTTTTCCACAAGCAGGCTCAAGCCAGAAAATTCCAAAACTCTATATCAGAAATCAAAAAAGAAAACTACACATTAAAATATTTTGACAGCATTAAAAAAGCAGCCTCATCTCACTTTGAAAATATGTACAGTTAGAGCGTTGAATCTGGCCAAAATGACAAGCTGCTAGATGTTGTTCCTAAACTAATCTTAGCGAAAGTAAACCAGGTTCTTGAAGGTAAAATCACCAAAGAGGAAGTCAAAGAAGCACTTTTTGCAATGGATCCCGATAAATCCCCGGGCCCAGATGGTTTCACGCCAAGGTTTCTTCAAATGTGTTAGCAGATAGTTGAGAAGGATCTCTTCAAAATGATCCAGAAGTCCCAAGATTGCCAAAAAATTGGGGGCTGCACAAATTCAACGTTCCTTGCCCTCATACCTAAAGAGAAAGGAGCAAACAAATTTAATAGATTTCGCCCTATATCCCTATGCAACATCGGATACAAAGTGATTACCAAGGTTATAACAAACAGGTTGAAGAAAATCCTCCCCAAAATCATCCCGGAAAATCAAGGAGGATTTATACAAGGTAGAAAGCTAGTAGATAATTTTATCCTGGTCCAAGAGGTGACCCATTCCAGTCTCCGTCGAAAAGAAAAAGGTATGGTCATTAAACTTGACTTAGAAAATGCTTTTGATCATGTAAAACATAGGTTTTTGTTTGTTGTACTGCACAAGCTAGGATTCGTTCAAATTTTTATTAAGTGGATCAAAGCTTGTATCTCGAAACCCTGGATTGCACCCTTAGTAAATGGTAGAGCAGCTCATTTCTTCAAAGCTTCTAGGGGGTTGAGGCAGGGGTGCCTCCTCTCACCCCTTGTCTTCATGTTGCAAGCCTCTATCCTCAATTTCTATCTAAATAAGAAGCATCAAGATCAAGACTTAAAGGGACTGTGCATAGCAAGAGGGATCAAGAGCATCAATCACACCCTCTTTGTAGATGATACCATGTTATTAGGGGTTGCAACTCAAATGTCTGCAAATAAATTAAAAGGGATATTGGAGGACTACTGCCAAGCTTCAGGCAGTGAGCCAAATAGGGGTAAGTGCCACATTTTCTGTTGGAACATATCAGCTGATGTGGCAAATTCCATAGCTAGGTGTCTAGGCTTTGTAGCCTCAACAACCTGGACCTCTTTTACATATCTTTGGCTGCCCATATTTCATAAAAGGGCTATGAGCAAAGATTGGCTCCCCCAGATTGAAAAATTCAAGGCAAAAATGCAGGCCTGGGGAGCCTCTTAGCTCAACATTGTCGGAAAGACAGTTCTTATCAAATTAGTTCTAAGCAATCTGCCACTTTTCCAATTTTTCGTTCTCTTGGCCCTAGTAGGAATCATTAAAAGGATGGAGGAGCAAATTAGAAGTTTCCTCTAGAAAGGAGGTAAGTAGAATGAAAAGAGAATTCCCCTGGACAATTGGGAAATAGTCTCCAGGCGACTGCAGGAGGGTGGGCTAAATTTCAAGGACTTACACATGCAAAATCTAGAAATAGGAGCCAAGCTGATATGGAGGAGCACTACTCCAAAGTCAGGATGGGTGCAATGGGCATTGTCGAGGAAATAATTCAGAGGGAAGAGATTGAGGTGCCTGGAGCATCCAAAAGAGCACAACAAGACCCCTATCAACAACTTAATCATGAAAGTGGGGCCACGCATTAGAGAAAACGCACATTGGGTGCCAGGAAATGGCAAGCAGATTAGGCTATGGCATGATAGCATCATGGGCAGATCTTCGTTGGCGAACACAAATCTTGGGAGCGATATAAAAGAGTGGATGGACGCGGTGAACATAACCATGCTCTGGAACATCTCAAGCTGGAGTGGGGATCAATGGTCTGGCTGGAAGAAGATCAACATTCCTCCTGCACTGCAGTCAGATCTAGATGCATTGCTGGAAAGGTTGCATGGGGTGGCTCCTTTGCATGCAAAACAAAAAGACTCGAGAGGCTGGAGACCAAAACACATTGGCTACACGGTGTCTCAAGGGTATTCCAAATTCATGGAGAGGCCTCACGTGCCTCCAAATTCAGCGCCCTAGTCAGGTATTTGGAATTCCCCAACCATTCCAAAAATCTATTATTTTTGCTGGCTGCTATGTCATAAAAAAATCCTAACTGATGACAGACTCCAGAAGAGGGGATTCTGAGGTCCTTCAAGATGCACATTGTGTAAAGAAAGCTCAGAAATGACATTTCACCTTACACTTGCGTGCAATTATACAAGATTGATCTGGTTCAAGCTTTTGGGAGCAGCGAAAAAGCCCTTCCTCCCCCAATCTATCCACGATTTGTTTGGTAGGTGGCTAGCTAGGTACCCAGGCCCAACTCCTAAAAACAAAATTGTCCAAGCAGCATGGAACACACTACCAAAATTCATCAGCTGGCAGATCTGGCTAGAGAGGAACAGAAGAATTTTTAGAGGCAAGGAACAACACTATAAACTTGTAGCTAATATAGTGAAAGGTCAAATAAATGAATGGCTAAGAGACAAGTGTGATGACACAAACCTAAATCAGTAGGACATAGAATATGGAGTAGCCCTCAATCTCTCTTTCCAAAATTCGCCAACTACAAATATGAATCTCAAAGATTGGCAAATAAGGAAAACTGAAGAGGAATTTAAAATTTGGTTGTCCAAGCAAACAATCCCCACCCTCTTCTTTGAAAGGGTAGCCAAGGGGAATCCAGGAAGGGCTAGAGCGGGAGGTCTCATTATAAATCTAGAAGGGACTATTATACATAGATTTTCTTGGGGCTTGGGCCACTCTACAAGCATACAAGCCAAAGCCATGGCTCTGTTCCAAGGGAGAAAAATGCTTAATGAACTGGGACTCAAAGAAGTTGTTGTATTTGGAGATTCCCCAGTCATTATTAATGGAATGGTGAACAACACAAAACTAGCAGATCTACGACTTGTAAGGGCAATTACAAGAACTAAAGATATGATAAAGCTCCTAAATCTAGAATTCTTTCATATCTTGAGAATTTTAGCCAACTCCTCATGCGGGAGTAATTACAATTTCTAACACTCCCCCTTAATTACAACCATACGACTCAACATGAGTCAGCACTACCTTCTAGGCTTACAATAGAAATTGAATCAATTATCACTCAAACATGTCTGATGGTCTATGCCTCAGCTAATCTTACAATGACTCGAGACTTTCACAATTTTTCATTTTCTTTTTCTCTTCTTCGAAATTTTAAATCCGCGAAATTGCTTCATTCTTTGTTGTGCTTTCTTGTTGTAGGCTCCATATTCCTTTACTTGCTCTTGCTGTAATTTTTCTTAGAATTTTCTTGAATTTGAGCTAAAAAACACTTTGATCTTGTATACTACACCTTCCTCTTCAAATATCCGTTCAACCATGGACTGTTGCCAAAACATTGCATCTTCAAATTGTCTTCTTTGCTTTGTTTCTTGTGCTTTATATTCCTAATTTTCTTTCTGTCATATTTCTCGATAGCATAATCTTATCTCCTCTTGACTCCATTGTTGAAAAATGATTTCAACGCATTCATATTTGTATTCATAAACATCTATATCATTTTCACTTTCATCATCAGGTACTGCTACTTTTTTCCTGCAATCTGCATCAAATTTATTAACAACCTTGTTTTCAACTTTTTCGTCCATGTTATTTTGAACACTTGCATATTCAATAATAATGTTAAAAATATATTTATTATGACTCTCTTCAGTGAGAGCTTCTTGCTCTACCTCTTCCTTCTCTGCCTTCTTTTCAAATCCACTAAAACTGTGTTCCAATATTTGTAATCAGTGAATATTTTCATCAAAAACTCTTCAATCACTTTATCCTGTTTGTGCTCATCAACTACTACTAGATGACATACTGCTTCCTATCTAGCTACTGCAGTGGCAACTTCAACCTTCAATGTTTCATCGAACATTGCGCTTAGCATACTGTCACAATCAATCCCTGTTTCAAAAAAGGAACCACACATACCATAAACATAATGTTCATCCACACTATGGTGGGATATTCGAGCATGCATGGGCTCATTATCAATTTCATTGAAAATTTCAACTTCACCAAATCCATCAGCTATGGCTAGATTCACCAATTTACATATAACTTTGTAGTCATCATCCACATGTGTCTCATCACTGTGGGATTCACCATCATCTGTATCATCGATGTTATAGTGGATTCCTTGAGCATTTATTTTCTCTTACTCTATTTCACACAGAGAGGCTTCAACTTCTCTCTTTGCAATCTTTGTTGCATCTTCGTCATCCATATGCGTGCTTTCATAATGGGTTTCAATTCAATCGTCTTGACAACCATCATCCACTTTTGAGAGGGATTCTCGAAGCTCTATTTTCTTCTTACAGTCTTGTTCATCTATGCTATTATCTACAACTGACTTCTTTTCTTGTAACATAACCTGTTGTTGTATGTCGCTCCCCCTTGCACCAAACTCTGCTTCCAGGAACTTCCATGCTTTCTTGGAAGTTGTAGCTTTTTCTACCTTGCTCAAACACTTCTCATCCAATGCCTATTTTATAAAATTCAATGCTAAATTATTGCATACTTCATTATATGGGTTACTTGATTCGTACTCAATTAAATCTTTAGCTCTAAGAAAAGTTAACATCTTGATAACCCAATGATCAAAATATTCACCTGTAAACATAGGAGGTGGTAGCAAATCAAAGCTACACCAATCACCCTCGATTTCTTATTTGTCTTCTGCTAGACTTCTTAGTTCCTCGACTGCAACCTCAACCTCTTTAACCATGGCAATTATATTTGCTTCCTTTTTTCGGTTCTTGTTATTAATATGCTTCAGTCGCACTTTGCAACCCATGACTGCGGTCACTATTTTTCTTATAGTTTTTTTGTTGATTTCATGCGGTTATCTTCTATATCGCCCTCGAAAAAAATATGATTTTCAATGTGCACCCTCATAAAGCACAATCTTCACCCAAAAAATTGTCATACTTGACAAAACACCAAAATAATTTTGCAGACTACCAGACTTTTAAAAACCCTAAAATCTCTTACCAATAAAAATTGTGTACAATTTTTTTTTTCTAATAAAAAACCCTTTTCAAAAACTTTAATTAAAATCCATTTTCAAAATCTTTAATAAAAAAACCTTTTCATGACTTTAATACCACATAACAAATATGTCACTTATATATTGAAAAAAGTCTTTTAATATGGGGCAAAAGATACCCACATGACTTTGATACCACTTAAGCTTTTCCTTACCCTGACTTTTACATTCCAAACTCACGACGATTTAGAAACCTTGAACGGTAAGTGGTTATCTATGGACATCTCACGACAACGACGATTGTGGACGTCTCATAACTCGACTTCAATCTTCTATCAAAAAAAAAATATTCATCTTCGCTCTATTAATGTGGCCCTATCTGATGATGCTTTGCATGCAAGCACTATCCACGATACAGAAAGATGTGGCTCTATGCTAAGCATAGGAATGTTAATGCCCTGAATACTGTTATACTGTATGGTGTGTTATAGTTCAAATAAGATAAAAATTTATTTCTCTCTTATTTCTCACGAATCACTGCTGCTCCGCTCTATTTGGGTCTTTGTAACCTCCCTCCGATACCAATTTGTTGTAAAAGCGGAGGAGAGAAAGCATGAATTCACGATGGTGCGGAGGACCCTAGTGCCTCTCACCTCTACCGCACTTATGATGATGGTTGACGGCAGCTGCAGTTGCTCACAATTCCTCCAACAGATAATAAACAAGTAATTTTCTCTACAGACTATGGTTGCACCTTTCTGATACTCAGGGTTTGAAACCTTTGGCTTAACTTGTCTTTGATAATAATTTGTTGGAAAGGCGGCGAAGACAAAACAAAAATAATTCACACATAAAACATGAGTTGCTGCTCTTCTATTAATCACACAAAACTTGATACTTACAATGAACCCGGTGAAGGGTATTTAAACCTTTTCGACTAGCTACTTGCATAAACTATATTGACATCGACACACACTTAACTCAGTTAACTCACACTTTAAATATGGACTGCACTTAACTCTTTATCCATGACTCAAATTAACTCAATGCTCAACACTCAACACTTAGTTAATTGACTCTCTAATGTTAGTCATCTCCTCTTGCAGGAGTAATTACAATTTCTAACAGTTAGTGATTGTAGTATTGTTATTACTTCTTCATTTGATTCACCTCCTCATGAAGGTAAGAAAGGTGAAAGAGAAAGTTACAAATATAGTTATAATCATATTCCTTTTGATTTTTCAAAGCATGATAAATTTCCACATAGATATGGGAAAAGAATTGCATGTTCCTTTTGTGGTTTGGATAACCATAATGTTTCTAGATGTTGGAAGAGAATGGCCACATACAAGAAATTTTTGAAGGAAAAGAAACAACAAGCAAAAGGTCCATTGGACAAGGCAAATCATGTTGTCAAGAGCATGCACATACAATGCACTTACTGCCATAAGCAAGGGAATCCTACTAAAAAATGTTGGACTTTGAATCCAGCAATGCTTCCACAAAAGCTGAAAAAAGTGGAAAGAGAAGATGGCAGAAATGGAAAGGAAGATTCCATGAATGATGTGTCTTAGGATGATTCACATGATGATGTTGATGTGCAGACAAAGTAGTACCTTTGAAAATGATTGGTAGGAAATGGTTAGAGTTCTTATCCGATTAAGATTACATGCCTATGCATGCATCTACATTATATTTCATTCCATCTTCGAAAGTACAATGTGCTTAAGTGAAATTTGAAGGATGAAATGCATGCATGAGCAGGAGATTCAAGAACACAAGGATGTTGTTGATTTCGTCGTTTTGAACATGTATGTGTAATTAACTTGTAGAGTTGATTGCTTTGACATGCATGTGATGCCATGTTGACTTGGGAGAAGTTAACTTGGTCTCCAAATGGAGATAATGATGAAGTCTTTCATCTTTTGAAAAAGTGTCCTAATGGTATTTTTCTACATGCTTGACTTGAAGGGTCATTTGTTTAAAGGCATGTTTTGTGGGCTTGTTATCTAGTCCATCATTTGTATACAGATGTAAGACATGGAGGTTTTCACAAGATGTGAAATCTGTTTCTTTTGTTGAAGCAGGGGTTTATGCCATCCAGTTGTTGTTAACAATTGTTGTTGACATCTTTTCAAACAGGTACAAATGAAAGTTTTGTGGAGTATTTGAAATACACATTTGTTTGAGCCACCTTGGATCAATGATCAAGGCAAAGAAGTTCAAACCACCTTCTATGACCATTTCAGCAGAAGTTCTGTAGGAAGGAATGGAGGAAGACAGTCCTTCCCAGGAAGACCAGCCCATCTAGGAAGGGAAGTGGTCAGAGACTTTGGTTCAGAGGCACTATGAAAGACAAGTGTGTGGAGGCTGAAAAAAGAGGTGTTGTTACTCTCAGGTATTGTTCAGATCAATATATCAATCTTTTGGAGACAAAAAGTTCTTTTAGTCGGAGGGTGTGATCCAAAATGGATTTTGGATAAACTCCTAAGTCTAAGTGTTCCTCACAGAGGAAAATGAAATTCCAAGGAAGTTCCTAGACATAGCCCCATTGTAGAGATATTTTCATTTTGAATCTATTGCGACTTGAATGGTCAAAAATGGACTTAGGATGCAAAAGTTATCGCTCAAAGAAGATGCCCTTTGTTCTTTGGAAAAAGAGGCAAATCCTGAAAAAATGGCAAAAAAACCCTTATAAAGGGAAATCGCATTGGAGAAGGGTCAAAGAGGAGGACTGAAGTGCAAAGGGGAGAAACCCTCAATCGTCAATCTTCGATATATCGGGTCAGAGATAGGCTTGTGTGTGATGGTGGGACCTTGGACTATGTGATGTGCCAATTTCCGATGATCGGATCAGCAAACCAGTATCGGCGATGGAATGAGACCAAGCATGGACCCCCTCGAGCCAATGCAACTTGCAATTGCGATTTATTGCATCACAATGTTGCATCGTAGCAATGTACTAGGGGTGATAATGCCGGACTCGATGGATTCTATAGGTGCGGGTTGATAAAATTTGAGTTCAGGTAAATGGGACTTTTCTGTGTATTAATGCTTTTCGGTGTAAAAACTAAAACATAAAGCAAAGACACCAAAGTGATAAAAATAGATCCAAAGGGGAATTCTAAGCCTGATTGCATAAATTTTGAGTTCCGTAAAGGCGGATTTCAGGCGAGCCTCAAGCGCTAAATGGTTTTGGGCTGGCTCTGCCCTATCCCACACACTGGTCGATACATGGCTGGCTGAGGAGAGAGGAAAACCGCCTTTTTGGGCAGGTAACCTTCGAACTCCTAAGCCGCCCGAAATCGGATATTGATGTTGGATCAGAGATCCTGCAGATCAACGGTGGAGATTGCGACAACAACCAAAGGTGGACCTGATGCGATATTAGGTCGGATGCAATAAATTTTGAAGTTCAATAAAAAGGATTTTAACGGGTTTTCCATTGATTTCCCGTGTATTTGGGATAAAAAGGATTTTAACAGGTTTTTCATTGATTTCTCATGTATTTGGGATTTTACCCTAAACACTTCTGCGATGCGATATAATGCCTAATGTTGGACCCAATAGGGATTTATGGGTGATTGAATGGGATTTCAACTCCGAAAAACACGCCCGATAGTGTATTTTCGGGAAAATACCCGTGTAAGGGATTTTTCTCTATTTTCGACCTAATGCCTGGAAAATGGCCCCGATCCCTTGTAACAGCTCCTAATCATCATTCCACATTACCATCAGGCATTTTTGGTAGACGATGAGGAGTTTGAAAGCCACAGAGCTGCAAAGCTAGATGGCCAGTTGAAAAGACAACGCAGAGAAGCCACATAACTGCAGGGGAATGATTGAACGTAGAGAAATGGCCAGGGAAGCCGAAAAGCTAGAAATGTACCTCTAAGGAGGTAGAGAGCTCAATTGAGAAAAAGTGGCAAGCTGAAGGCATAATCCCAGAGAGAGAGTGAAAAGCTACTGCGTAGAGCAGCCGAGGGAGTCACTTGGAGGTCAAGTGAAAAGCCAGAGAGCTACAGAAAGCAAAGAGCCAGAGCTAAGAGCCAGAGCCAGAGCTGAGAGTGAGAGTGCGAGCTAAAATCCATAGTTGAAGCTAGAGCTAGAGCCAAGAGCCAGAGCCAAGAACCAGAGCCAAGGGCCAGAGCCAGAGCCGAGAGCCAGAGCTAGAGCCGAGAGCCAGAGCTGAGAGCTAGAGTGAGAGCTAGAGCCAAAAAGACGAGAGCTTCAAAGCCAGGGATAAATTGGTGTCTAAACCCATTGTTTCTGTGTGAAACAGTGGACTTGAGCCAAGAGCTTGTAAAATGAACTTAGACCATAATCTCAGAGAACCTAGTTGAGTTAACTAGAGCTCAAGGAGTGTTATCGAGAAATCTAGTGTCCATGCAGAGCTGCTAGTCCCACTAAGACGGGTAGCTATCTTAGAAACAAACAAACTAAAGTTACTTTCATTTTCTTTTATGAGAAGTAGATAAGAGAGGAGCAAAGAATACCAACCTCAATCTTTCGCTCGGTTCCTTGCTTGATCACTCTCCCCTCTGACAGGTATTTTCCGCTCCTTCCTTGCTTACATCGCTTCAAAGAGCACCTGTAAAGTCAAAGTAGCATAATACCTTCAAAGTATAGAGATCTACAATCATAAGAAATATAGGACCAGATATATATTGACCACAAAAATGCATATATCATCAAACATACAATAATGTGGAGGAAAACTTGAATAGCTTTATTGATATAAAGATTAAAAGAGAGGATTACAACCCATTGATCTGACCCAGCGTCATCCTCCCAGCATAAAACCCCTTCTTCACCTCATGAAAATATTAAATCACCCAACACTATGATGTTCCACCAAGAAACCAATAGCACTTCCTTACAAGATACAAGATTACAACCTCTGGATCTTTGGGATGAGGGATCCATATATAGATATTTGCAGAGGTGTGAGTCAGCTCTGGTTTTTTTATTAGTGTCATCCCATTGATAGTTCTTGGTTTGACTTGGAGATTTCATTGATCTCTTACTCATCCCTGGGCGAATTCTGAGAGGCAAGTGTCATATGAGAAGTTTCTAAAAGATTCCTTGATCATCCACTTAGCAAACTGTCTCTGCCATTTGTCTATTTTCGCTCATCGTACCCTATAGAAGGAATTTTCAATATAAATTGCACTTCCCGTGTGTGTTAGGTGAGATGCATCGCACCTTGATCGTGGAGCAAGTGAGATGATCCAGTTTTGACTAGTTCTGAGTAGTTTTTCATGGAGAACTTATGGGAGATGATGTAATCAGCTGACCTTTCTCCTTTAGGATATGAAACAACACTTTTAGGGACTTATAAGCCCTTGGTTTATGGACATATAAGATTGGGGTTGCAGTGCCCAAATATTTCTATAACATTTGCCCCCTAAAGCATGAGGTCATAAATCTTTTGATGTCAGTTGAAATGCTTTATCATGAGGATCTGAGGCTTTTTGAACTAGAAGGTGACCTCTAATAAGATACAATACAATACATTATCTTCATAATATTTTCATGGTCTAGTTGAGGTAGGCATTCCCATGCTAAGCTTTATAAATTCATTCTCGTGTACATAGGACAAATAACCGTCTATGTGGCAGACTGATGATTCTGGTAGAGCCATCATCCTTTGGCTTAGATGATTATATGTGCAGCAATTATGTACATTTGACGTCTTTATTTTCCTGAATATATCGTAGTCCGGATGGATGAAACTAGATCCATGGTCTTCAAACTCGTCCAATATTCGCCTGAAGTACAAGTCGATCAATGTGAAAAGATGTTCTGGAGTCGAACATGGAAAGACATCACCTAATTACTAGCCAATGATGAAAGTTGTTAACAAGCATGAGAGGAATCACCGATAATGATAATGACCCTCAAGGTACGACAATACAATTTACGTGGTGTGAAAAAGAGACTTGGCTTCAAACACCACGCAAAATCTTTCGGTCGAAGGCCATTGATGTAAACCTATTACCAGAAGTGAGAAACTTGCCATTGAGGCATGCAAGCTTCAAAGTACTGAAAGGGTTGTTCCTAGGTTGACTTCTTGGATAATGAGATGATGTCGACAAGAAGTGACCCATCGTAGGAGGTCATTAATGAATCCCACATCTACGACACGAAACGAAGCAAATGCTTTTGTGGGGGTGAAAACAATCTGATGATACAAGGTTCAGGGTGGCGGTCATGAAAGAATGAAGCGTGAAGGTATTGCAATGGATGAGACACAAGCTGGGTTGGTGAATTCTCTGAGCGACTTCTCTTGAACATATTGGCAACACTGAAGTGGATTGGTAGCGCTAACCCCAAGAATGGATGGTACGGTGGACCAATGGCAATATGACTGGTGAATGGAATAACCCAACCCGACTCAATCATGGTGATGGAGTGAAAGTGTCATGTTCAAGAGCAACTTGCTACCAATAAAGTTTCTTCAAAGTTTTCTTTCCAATTTTTTTCCCAGTCATTGCTGACCAATACCTCTTTATTTTTGTCAAGCTTGAGGAGGATAACATATGCTTGTCCTATAATTTTCCCTTTAGGCAAACCCGTCACTATGTTTTAACGAGCCTAGCGACAATGAAACTCGTTCTTGTCTGCATAGATAAGTTTGTCACTATTGGTTTTAAACGAGTTTAACGACAAATATAACTCGATCCTTTTTCAATTTTAGAGAGTCTGAAAAGGGACGGAAAGGAAACTCTAGTAATCCTTTTTTGTCATATAATCCCTTAAGTCCAAAAAAGTATAAAATAATACGAAAGGGATGAATTTTCGATAGTTTTAACGAGCTGAACAAGACAAGTGCTCGATCTTTTTATGTAATGATCCCTCAGGTCCAAAGATTAAAATCTAGAGGAGGCATAGCACTTCTGATTGTTTTAACGAGCTGGAGAGGCCAATTGCTCGACAATCTTTTCATATTTTACGAGTCAGATGAAAAGAGCTTAAAGAAAACTCATTTTTTGAGGAACAAGTGATATTTTTGGGTAGCATCTAGTTCCAGGTAAGGTTTGGAACCTTCCAATCATGGCAGTGTTAAGAGGATGGCCAATAGAATCACTCGTCGCAATTGTTCCTCAAAAGTGTAAACAATCAAATGGAGGCATATGATCGGCTAAAACAGAGTGGAGGTGATGGTAAGAACACGACCAAGGCTCAAAAGCTGATGATAATGCATTCACAACAATTATTTACCGGAGGTTGGTTCATTTTTTTAATGAGCTTAAACTTTGGTGGACCATATGCTTATTTCTAGGTTTATTTTTTCACGAGCTTGAACTTCGTGTAAAACTTCTTGTTTCTAGGTTTATTTTTTAACGCGCTTGAACGCAATGGTAACACTGCTCGGATTCGATTTCATGTTTACACAAGCTTGAAACAAAAATCTATGCTTGTTATAAGTTCGCATGCCCCCAGCATAGTGACGCAAATTGAGGTGCATGCCCCCCAAGCTTCATTGCATTCAACAAGGTGGTTGGAATGAAGGTTTACCTTCGAGATCTTTGAAAGACTCGACTTGGATTTTATGAGATCGTAATCAAAGACTCGATTTGGAAAGGGAGTCATTTCATTTTTTAATGAGGTTGACATAGTAAAAGAACTATCCTCAGAACTTCTTGTTTCATTTTTTAACAAGGTCGACACAAGATGAGAACCGTCCTCGGAATCCACCGTATTTATAGTATGTGATAGAGAATCAAAAACTAAAGGATGATTAAGGTCGTGGAATAATCTTTGTGGTAATCTGGAAGATGGGAATGATGGTGGTAATCTTCCCATGGTGCCTTTCCTATCATCATTAACTGAATGATTACTTCGTCCGTAGAATCTACATGTGACCAAGGATCTGAAGAGGTGTCATATTCCTTAGACCTATCTATCAAAACACTTGATGAGCATTGATTTGGGTTTTCCCCCAGGCCAAGAAAATTGATTTCTACAATATTTCTATTGGGCTTGGGAGCAATACCTGGCGATGATCCATGCTGACAAAATGTTTGGGAATCTTCTGAATCTTTTAGATATAGAAGATATCATATTGCAGGTTTCCATCGTGGCCACTTCCGCCAGATTACTCGGAGGGGATGGGGCAAAAGTACCGATTAAAGTAGGGTTTTTTAGGAGGCCTACTTCGATATTTTGAAGCAAATGAGAGCTTCCATGGATCATTGGAATGCTTCCCATAACTTGTGAACTGTTGGGGAGAAATGTTTGTTGGTTGATGATTGTAATTCCTCCTTAGAAATGAAATGCAATCTTTCTGAAGTATGTCGACACAACATCAGCCATAGCATAAATCCAAGGCCTTCCCAGTAGGATGTTGTAATCAAGGTTTCCATCGATAACTTCAACATCAATTTATATTGTTTTGCCCCCCAGTTCAACTTGTAAGTTACTTAAAATCCCGTATGGAGTGTATGTCCATCCATCAAATGCTTTTAACATCATTGGTGATCGCGACAAGGGTGGTGAGCCTAAAGTTTTCCAGCAACTCATTGACATAATACATGTAGATGCCCCCTCATCAATAATTGTTCGATGAACAGTTTTGTTGAGGCATTTTACTTGAATGAGGAAAGTGAGTTGAGCAGGTAATTGAGGTTCATATCCTTTATGATTAAAGGCCACAAGATTGGAATCCGCTGGGTCAATCCCACCTATTCATGATAATAGAGCTTGCTTTTGGGAGGGGCAATTTTGCAATACCTCAAGTGTCAATATAGTGGACGGCAATTGGGTCAGGTCCTCTACTATATTATAATTATGTGCTGCTCTGGCACGAGGATTAAATGTCAATTTGTGTACTACTCCCTTTGGCGGATTTATCGTTAGCTCAGGAATGATGGGTGGCACAACTTCGGTCAAAGTTGTTGTCGAACTACTAGGTTGATCAGTAGCCTTGTTGTTCGATAGCTGTGGCTTCCCGTAATCTTTATTCCTTGTCGATATCAAAGCATCATTTTGCTGTTTTGAAATGGACAACATAATCACTTGGGATGGGGAAGCATTATCACTAGCAACCAGATTTGTTCCCGGGTTTGGAAACGGATCAGTGAATACCACTGAGTTTTTTGAACTCTTAAAGAGTTTCTTAACTTCAGCTTTATGTGGACAATCTCTCATCCAATGATCCTCATCATATATCTAATACCCCGTAGGGGGTTTCCTTTTCCTAGAAGGGTTTGGAGAAGATTTTTTAGGAGATGACTCATCCTGCATCTTCTTTCTCCCTTTCTTTTTCTTCTTGCCTCCTGGTTGCTTCGGTTCTTTGCCTTTGTCGATCGACATGGCATTAACCTCTAAGGCGAGAAGTTCCTCATTTGCATTTTGACTAGAAACTGTATGGGCTTTCTTTGATGTAGCTTTTACAGTTTTCGTGCTAGTCGTACCTATCATGCCATCGCCGACATGAGAGTCTTTGCTTGATTTAGGAGGATGAGGAATGGAAAAATCTGGTCTAGGAGCATCAAGGATTTTGTCATAGAGCGTGTCAGACTGAGTATAGATCAAGTCTAGATATTGCGCATGAGCAATGACTTGCTCTTTAGTGACGACCCCTCCCTTTGCCACATCTTCTGTAATAGAAGGTAACAATGAATTAATAAACCATTCAGCTAGCATCTGATCAGGAACAAATGTTTTTACCATTCTATGCCGACATCGTCACTCATGAATATGATCAGATATGTGAGTGGCTGTCGTCTGCTTGAAATTGGTAAGAAGCTCCGTTCCTGTTTCGTACCTTATTGGTAACTGAAAATGGGTTAAAAAGGTGGTGGCAAGGGTGCTGAAGCTATTGAATGAAGCTCTAGGCAATTCAATGTACCATTTTGCTGCCAGACGAGTTAAGGTTTGCTGAAAAAGGCGAAGCCTAATCGAATCATCATTTAGAGTGTTGGATGAACACCACAGATGAAAGGTCATCACATGATTCGACGGGTCTTCACCCGGATTTCCATTAGATTTAGGAATATCTAATAGAAGTTTATGAGGAATCGCCGGCCACCAAGGGGCATAAGCAATTGGATCGTTTGTTAGCTGATTTAAATCTAGTAACTCTAAAGTTGCCACGAAGGGAAACTATTGATTCAGGTTCGGCAAAACATACCTAGGATAAGATGGAATCGCCTGAGCAGTGGGTCTTTGCATACTAGCATAGTGTATTTGATGATGATAACTTTGGTAAGGTTGATGGGTATAACCATTATGATATGATTGATGTTGACCATTTTGAATAAAAGGCTGCCCATTACTCGCAAAGCTTTATTGCTCAGGTCCTCGGTAGCGGTTGTTGATATTGCACCAGCCATGGTTGTGAAGCCATTTGCTGTTGTCCAATATTGACTGTTTGACCAAGATGAGGGGTAATAGTACCCGTTTGAACTTGGGTCGCTCTGGTTAGGGATCCACTAATTGGTGATTGTGGCTACGTCGTGGAGACAAGAGGTTGTTGTATTACGACCTGAGAAACTTGAGGTTGACATACAACAGGCAACGCTTGTACTTGTGACACTGTCACAATAGCCAGTGTAGTAGGAATATTTGACACAGGTAGACTTTGTTGCCTTGAGTATACAACTCATAGTTGTTGAGGCAGTATTGGCACCCAACCGCTGGATGTAATTCCAGCATAACCCAAATTTTGTTGTGAACTCTTATATGGTTGTCGTCCCGGAGGGAACAATGAAAGGGCGTACTACCCCCCATATGGTGGCAATCCAGTGCTCAAAGGAAAGATTGGCCTTTGGGGACTGGGCTACCCAAATTGATACTGTTGAGAAGGATCAATTTGCTGAGACTCAACATAAGAGATTCCAGATATTATTCTAGATGAACAAACGGGAACAGACCATATTGTCGAAACAGTCCTTGGATGGACTTCATCTAGCGGTTGAGAGCTAGTTGGGACAGATGGTATGCCAGCAAACATCATTGGAGTAGTAGTAGGAGGTTCCACCACTGTTGCGTCAGATGACATAGTCTTGGATGTCGATGGTTGTTCAGACATATATAATCTATCCAAAAGATTTCCTAGCGATTCTATAGGAACTTGCGATGAAGGAAGACTAAATTCTGATGAAGAAGGATATAGGGTGATCCCAACCCCAAATTGCGATGGAGTACTAGATGGGGGATCCTCCACAATCTCTTCTATAACAATCAATCCAAGTGGAAGAGGTAGACCATCAGGTTCGTAAAATATTTCAAGTGCTGAAGAAGGTACAAATGTTGGAGGGGTAACACCTTCTGAATCAGCTGTAGATGGAGTTGGCTCAAGAATATAAGTCTTTACCGTATCACTAGGATCAGTTCTAATTTCCTCTTGTGGCTGTGGAACATATTCTATAAAGGAAAGGATACCATAAATGTTTGGAGTAACCGGAGTCTCTGTGGATGTCAGAACACAAGTTCCAAGCAAACCGGGAGACTTTGATCCAGTTAAACGAGTTTGCTTGTTCTGGAATAGTTTCATATCTGGAGTCAAAGACGGTTGACTCGTTAGTCTCCGTGAACGATGGGGTTTTGATTGACTTTCTTCCATGATTGCAGATTACTCGATCAAATCAAAATAAAGGGGAAAAAGTGATTCCAAATTAAATGAATTTTAGATGCTTTGACACAACTTTCTTTTTCAATTTTTAAGAGTCCAGAAAAAGCTAAAGATGACTCTAATTGCCTTCGATTTTTAATGAGCCTGAAGTGACAAGTGCTCAGATGGACCTTTTCCTCTAAGGAGTCTTAAAAGGAAGGGAAGAGACTACTCTGGAAATCTAGACAGAGGGATTACCAAACCAATCGCAAAACTACAAAATATTTTTTATGGTACGGCAGTCAATCTTCCCAAATGTTGTGTTCAGTGCATTGCGATCGATAGGGTGACAGACACGGCTTCCTAAGGATAAAGAATATAGCCTATTGTGGTCTCCCAATATATACTCGACGGTACGTGGGAGCACAAGTTCGTACTGGCACTTGTCATCTCAAAGAGGAGGAATCACCCAACCTACAACGAAAGTGATAGTTACCAGGCTTTACGATGCCGGAATACGTCTCTCGCATAGACTTCTAAATGTTGTGCGTTAGGTTCCAAAGCGTTTTTATGTTCATTGAATTTATTTTACAGTTGATATTTCTTAAGAAGTTTTCCTTTAAGGTTCACCACATGATGTAGATATACAATTCCTAAAATGCAATCTAAAATGATAAACAGTCGTTTAATCTTCTTTTTGTAATGAAAAGCCTAGCTACTAAGGAAAGAGAAATGAGATTCTTTCAACATAGAGCAGAGAGAACACACTAGATGCACTGTCCTAAATCAAAATCAACAAACAGCCTTAATGCAAATGCACATGCATGTATTTGTTTTCTGCTTTCTTAATGTCTAAATGACAAAAAGAATGCTGAGTACAAATCTGAATTATCTTTTCAAAGCTATAGTACTAACAATTTTCTCTTCAAAAGACGAAAGGGAGACAATGACGAAACTTTGCGATTTTGAATTGAAAACTGCTTTCAACACTTGAAAAACTATTAATTCAAATCAAATACAAGAGTAACAGTGTAATCAACCATCAATAATAGTAGGATTCCTTTTCTTTGACTGAAAACGACACTTGCAACACTTCCAAATCAAAAGACGACGGTTCGATTAAGCTACTTCTTTGTAGAAGAGAACTATAAATGACGAATAATACATAAAAACATTGACAATTCTTTGTACAATGGAGGCTGGATGATGCAAAGGAAGGGAGTTTCCACAGTGGTATACTGATCACAGACAACAAAAATCCTAAATAAAGTTAAAGAGAGTGAAGAAAAACAAAAATCTGGAGGCAGAAACAGTCTTATCTGATCATTGCACCTGTTACACAGGGAAACAAGGATGCATCTCACCTATTGCACATGGGAGGTGCGATGCGTCTAGATTGCCAAGAGGAGAGGGTGCGATGGTCTAGGGACGAGACTTCAACTTGGTTTTTGGTCACAGTTTGCAACTTAGTTAAGGGATTTAGGCCAAGCTAATGATAATCAGTAAGTACAAATCACAGGGGCTGATCTAATGAGGTTACTTGAGCCACCACCAGGGCAATTAGGATGTTTGCAAATCACTTGTTCAATTTATAAACAAAACCTAGAGATAGACTGAAGCAGCATTGATCTACTTTGCACTTGCATAACAAATGCAGTTCGAAGGCTAGCTGGCTTAACTTCAGGCTCCATCTATAGTTTATAAAGCAAACAAATATAGACAAGCAAACAAGCTATTCGCTCCCCAACGGAGTTGCCATTTTGTTATCAGGAAATCTAATGTCCATGCAGAGCTGCTAGTCCCACTAAGCCGGGTAGCTATCTTAAAAACAAACAAACTAAAGTTACTTTTGTTTTCGTTTATGAGAAGTAGATAAGAGAGGAGCAAAGAATACCAACCTCAATATTTTGCTCGGTTCCTTGCTTGATCCCTCTCCCCTCTTATAGGTCTTTGCTGCTCCTTCCTTGCTTACTCCGCTTCAAAGAGCACCTGTAAAGTCAAAGTAGCATAATACCTTCAAAGTACAGAGATCTACAATCATAAAAAATATAGGACCAGATATATATTGAACACACAAATGCATATATCATCAAACATACAATAATGTGGAGGAAAACTTGAATAACTTTATTGATATAAAGATTAGAAGAGAGGATTACAACCCATTGATCTGACCTAGCGTCATCCTCCCAGCATGAAACCCCTTCTTCACCTCATGAAAAGCTTAGATCACCCAACACTATGATGTTCCACCAAGAAACCAATAACACTTCCTTATAAGATACAAGATTCCAACCTCCAACCTCTGGATCTCTGGGATGAGGAATCCATATATAGATATTTACAGAGGTGTGATTCAACTCTGGGTTTTTGATTAGTGTCATCCCACTGATAGTTCTTGGTTCCGCTTGGAGATTTCGTTGATCTCTTACTCATCCCTGGGCAAATTCTGATAGGCAAGTGCCATATGAGAAGTTTCTAGAAGATTCCTTGATCATCCACTTAGCAAACTGTCTCTACCATTTGTTTATTCTTGCTCAGCACACCCTATAGAAGGAATTTTTAGTATGCATCACACCTCCCGTGTATAGTAGGTGAGATGCATCACACCCTAACTGTGGAGCAAATGAGATGATCCACTTTTGACCAATTCTGAGTAGTTTTTCATGGAGAACTTCTGGGAGATGATGTAATCAGTTGACCTTGCTCCTTTAGGGTATGAAACAACACTTTTAGGGACTTATAAGCCCTTGGTTTATGGACATATAATATTGGGGTTGCAGTGCCCAAATATGTCTATAACAAGGAGATGTAGCCTAAGAGTTTTGGGTGAACTCCATATTAATTTGTTGTCTTATGTGTTTGTTATTTGTTGCACTATTCCATTGTTACATATATTTACATATCACCACAAACAACAGATTTTAAAGCACATAAACATTTAAAATAACCATAAGCATACACCTTGTTTTCAAGCACATATTTAATTCCACATTGGTTAATCATAAAGACTTAGGAATAAATAAGCTTTGGAAGAGGGAGAGGTTCTTGTAAGTTAGAAAATAAGCCTAAGTGCCCCATTTTCATATTAGCAGAGCAAGGAACAAAGATTTATTTCACACGATGTTCCATATCTCTATAAGCTTCAATGCAAGAGAGACTTTTACTCTATGGAATTCACATATATGGAGGAATCTTTCATCGTGCGAATGTGGAAAAATATTTCATTGTGTATAATGTGGATAAGCTTTCATTTTATGGAACTATCTCAATAAACCATTCATTTTGTTGACACGACTTTCATTGTGGGTAATACTTTTCACGATGCATAATGTGAACATGGTTTTCATTATACAGAGAAGAATTTCATTGCAGAACTGAAACATAATATTTCTCAATATTTTCTTCATATGAATATTGAGACTTCGTATACTGTATCAATCTTAGTATTCATCAATATATTCTTAATATGATTTTCCAAAATCTGCACAATGGATGAACCAACGCCTCTACATACATTCATCTATGCAAAAATAAATTGATATATAATCTCAAGCTTAGTATTTGCTCAATATGATTTTCCAAACTCTCCACAATGTATGAATTTTCACCTTTGCAATTTGAACAATATATAAAAAATTTGAAGGCATATTATTGATTGACCTCATGGGAAAAATGCGGACGTGAAAACAAAATTGTGCAAAATGCACTATGGAACTAAATTTGATTTTTTAATCTAATATTAATCCACACTCCACACTATACCAACATTTATTAACACTTTGCAAAGCTTTTTTGGGACATTAGCAATCGAGTTAAGCTTTTTCAATACATTATATTAATTATTATTTATTATTTGATTGAATGGAGTTAAAAGTGCAGATAATGATGTGCAATCTACAAGTGTGAGCGTGACAATAACAACAGATAGTCGAAACAATTGTTGAAACTTCTTTGTGGATTCTAGTGGTGCACTCTCACACCCCTACAAGTTGCAAGGGATCACCTCAGATTTAGAACCAAATATCTTAGCTATCAACATAGAGGGGTTGAATAACTCACACATAGTCCAAGACCTCAAATATGGCTTCAAAATTTTGACAAGAATACTTCACCATGTTTTAACCAGTTTACAAGAACCTTGCAATCTGGGTGATTATCGAGCCATGATCAAAATATTTGATTATAATGGTGATGGAGTCTTCATTTTGAACAAATTCATAACCATGATGAACAAAGGCAATTGACGGTTCACTAAGGCATAATTGAACATGAAAAATGGACATAAAAATACACATAGTAAAAATAAATATCAAGTTGTGTGATAATGTAGAGAATGATGACTTGTCCACACTCAGTCAACAATGGCGATTCATTTGCTGGTCAAGTGCGAGAGTGCAGAGAATGTGTGGTGCAAATGTGTGAATAAAAGGAAAATGTGTACCCCACATTACCTTAATTAATTAATTAACGCTAAGCTAATTTAGTATGCAGAGTCGAGGCATGAACAAAAAAGGCTAGTTTTGTGGGTGGCCATGCATGAGATAATGTCTATAACCTTTCATTGTGTGGAAATAGCTTAATAAACTCTCCATTGTATTGAAAACAACTTAAATTTTCATTGTGCATAATGTGTACATGGGGTTTCATTGTATGGCAAAGAATTTGACATTGAACTTGATATATCATATTCCTCATTATGTGCTTCATATGACTATTGAGTCTATGCATAATGTATTAATCTGCACAAGGAATATTGCAATTTTCTACACACTGCACTTCCAACAATGTGTCAAAAATTCTAAGACACGTTGTTGATCGACCACATGTGAAAAATGCGTAGGTGTAGATAAAACTACGTGAAGTCTATGCGGAAGTGTAGACAAGGATACTTCAACATATTTTAACCAATTTACAAGAGCCTTGCAGTTTGGTTGACTATTATGCCATGATCAAAAGATTATATTGTAAAGGTGATGGGGTCCTCAGTTTCAATGAATTCATAACCATGATGGATGGAATTTGATGGTTTAGTAAGGTGTAATTGAAAATGAACAATGGACATAAAAATACACATGGAAGAAAAAAAAATATCAAGTTGTGCGGTAGTGCAGAGAATGGTGATTTGTCTGCACTCAGTCAACAATGGTGATTCATTTGTTGACCGAGTGTGAGAGTGGGGAGAATGCATAGTGAAAAGGTGCGAATAATGAGAAAACGTGGACCTCACATTGCCTTAATCAATTAATTAGTTGTAACATAATTTAGTATGTGAAGTCAAGATAATGTGGATAATATTTCATTGTGCGAAAGTAGCTCAACAAACCCTTCATTGTTTCGACAACGACTTAAATTTTCACTATGCATAATGTAGACATGGATTTCAATGTACAAAGAAGAATTTCATTGTGGAAATATATAATATTGCTCAGTATTTTCTTCATATGAATCTCAAGACTCATCACAATGTATCAATCCGCACAAAGAAGAATGTAATTTTCTGTTCTCCAATTCTAAGAAGCATTGTTGATTAATCACATGTGCGGAATGTAGAGGTGTGGAGAAAACTGGGCAGAGTTGCCTTTCATTATGCCGTGGAGAAAACTGGGCAGAGTTGCCTTTCATTATGCCATGGAGAAAACTGGGCAGAGTTGCCTTTCATTGTGCCCACTACAGAAGTGCGGACACAACAATACCAACAAATTGTTGAAACAAAGAACTCTCAAATAACGACAAAACACATATCGTGCATTGGCTTAATCAATTAATTAGCGGTAAAAACAACACTATGTGGTGTTGCAACTATTAATCTTGTTACCTTAGACTTTCCTTTTAGACTCTACTTTTCCATTTCTTAATAATTTAATTTTATTTTTTACAAATTATTCTTCTAACTTTATTATTTTATCATCTATTTTTGCAAATATATTATCCATTTTTGCAAATATTATCTTTAGATAACATATATTTATTAACATTCTTTTAAATTTTAAATTTTTTAAATTTAATATTTCTTACTTTTTTAATTTCTTCAAAAAAAAAATATTTATTCATATAACTTCCACCTTTTTTTTTAAATTTTAATAAATATAATAAATTATTCATATTAAAATAAATAAATGTAAAAAAACAAATATATATAATATAGATCTTCGGATAAAAAAAAAAGATAATGTAGATGATGTATTTGTTAAAAAGAATCTCACTTAATTCCATTGCTACGAAGCTGACTCACCAACATGAAGTGTGGCGAAGAGTACTCGCATGGAGGGTGAAGATGAGTCTTATTGGGTTGGGTGACCATGATTTTCTTTCTTTTTTTAATTTCGGCAACTTCATAATGGTGAACTGTCTGGTGCCAAAAGTTTGCAATTCACAAAATTAAGTTCGGTGTAAAGGCGCTGCACAGTTATGAAACAAGGCTGAGAGAATCCTCTGGTTGAATAGGTTATAGCTTAGAAATGTAGTGGTTCTTTTGCCATTCCAGCCACTTTCAACTTTTCTTCCCTTTTAAGGAAATCGAAATTTTTTATCGTCAACGGTCTGTTTTGTTACGAGAAATATTTGTTTTATCTGATTGTTCCATGAACAGATGTTTGAATGAATGGTTAAAGAAACAACGTGGACAAAGCTAACACACCTGGAATGATTAAAGAAACAACATAGACAAAGCTAACCTACCTTTTATTGCTGTGCAAAGGGAATATTTTTTACTTTTGTGCCCATGAACACCAGGCTAACTAATATTCATACATTCAGACCAGCTCCCTTTTACTTTTGTGCCCATGAACACCAGGCTAACTAATATTCATACATTCAGACCAGCCTGAATTCTCCATATTCTTACCAGTCAAAACTATGGTACCAATCGGTATTGTTTGTGTAATGGGGATATTTTCGACTTTTGTGTCCATGAGAACATATACACCCATGGCTATCTGATATTCACACCAACCTTAGGTCTCCATATTCTTACCAGTTATCACACCAACCTTAGGTCTCCATATTCTTACCAGTCAAATTGATGGTACCAATTGGTAAGTGAGGAGCCACAGAATAATTTGCAAATGCTAGCCTTTAAAAGCAGCCATGGCGTTTTCATAAGAGAGCACCCATTTTTCTTGTTATATCATTGTTTCTTGGATGTTGATGGGAATAGGAAGCCACTGATAGTAGAGTGAAGTGAGAGCAGGAGAGAAAATGGAAGCCCAATACTTCAGTGCCATGTTTCTCCTTGTTATTGTATCATCTGCGGGTGCTTACGCGAGTGATCTGCCAACTCCAGTGGAGGGGCTATCCTGGACATTTTACAATGATAGCTGCCCCACCTTGCAGTCAATAGTGCAATCCACTCTTCAGCCGCTGCTGGAACAAAATATCACTGAAGCCCCAGGGTTGTTGAGACTCCTTTTCCACGACTGTTTCGTGCAGGTAATCTACACATTCATAACTCTATTTATGATTCTTTTATCATTTTCTACATCAAAATTTGGATTTTCTTCGATGCCTAAAATATTCACGGTGTGGTCTTATTTTGTAATATGGTTTTTTGAACTTTCATTTTAAAAAATTAGATTAGTTCGGAAGTTGTGGTCCATGAGTTTTGAGGTCAAGAAGTAGGATTATACACTGATTTTGGAGGGTTATTTGATTACTAAATTTTAAATGACCTACATATTCTAATCTTATCTGATTTTGCCTCTTATTTTATCTGATTTTGCCTCTTAAAAAAACATGCTAGACCTACTTAAACTACACAAAAAATAAAAATTTCCGATCCATTTTTTAATTTCCCATCTCCACTCGTGTTATAGTTACAAATCGAACATAAATATTTTAATGAATAATTTACCAATCTTAGCTATTTAAATAGCTAACTGTCTTTCCCATCATATTCGTATATTACATTGTTCAATCATTCTGCCAGGGATGTGACGCATCGATCTTGCTGAATGGGACGGCAAGTGACCCGAGCGAGCAGCAAGCTACTCCAAACCTGACTCTCAGAGCCGCGGCATTCGAGATCATCAACAAAATCAAAGAAGCAGTGGAAGCCAAATGCAGCGGAGTAGTTTCTTGCGCTGACATCCTGGCTTTAACAGCGTCCTACGCTGTATCTATGGTGAGTCCCTGAACTCAAAAGTCCATTAAACATCTTAAATACCTATATAGATTCATAACCAGATTCGGCACATCTTTGCAGTTAGCCAAGTGCTCTTACCGCTCTTCTCAACCTAAGTGGTATTGATTTCCAAACACTTACCATTATTTTGAGTCTATTGTTAGTGTTAAGTGTTTAGGATAAACTCTATGGTGGCTATTGTGACAATTAGGTGAGTGTAACAATTATTTCAAGACCACCTCAAAAGCAACTCAGAGAATTGAACCTGGGTCTGGGTCGAGGTTATAGGAGTATCATGTTGATATTTTTCATTACTTCCAAACCCTTATCATAATCTTAAGTGGACCATTAGTTCATATTCTTTTGTCATTATCTTGAGTGAAAAATTAATCCATATTCTCACTATGATTCCAAAGGTAACTGAATCTCATTTTACCTTATCATCCATCCTTTTGAGGGGGCAGTTAATCCCATATTCTCCTAATAAATCTCACATTGGCGATTAATCCACATGATCGTTTCATTGTTACCTTATCATCGCTTTGAGTAGACAGTTAATCCCATATTTTCCTGATAAATCTGAAAGTAGCTATTAATCCACATGATTCTTTCATTGTTCGTCCACCTGATCATCCCCGTGAAATGAGCATGAAGATTACTTAACACCCAAGTGTTTTCAATGAAATGAACATGAACATTACTTAACAGCTAAGTGTTTTCAGATAAAAAAAAAAATTGGCCAAGTATAAAATTAATTTTTATAAATCCAACTTTGTCCGAATTCGATTAGAAGTTTGCACCTTTTTTTTCAGTGAAACCATGCTACTCTGTTATTGCATCCCTGAATCTATGGATGCAATTAGTTTTGTCTATCCAGCAATCAACGGCCTTTACGATTAAAATACTAAAGAAATGGGATCTAACCATGGTTGTTTTTTCCTTGCCACAAATAGGGTGGAGGGCCAGAGTTTCTAGTCCCACTGGGCCGCAGAGACAGCCTGACATTTGCCAATCAAACCGTGACTTTGGCCAGTCTACCAAGTCCGACTTCAAATGTGACTGTATTGATGACCATCTTCACAGAAAAGGGTTTCCATAATTTCACGGAACTTGTAGCGCTATCAGGTCAGTTTTCAATGCTGAGGCCAATGATTTACAATAAACTAAAAATTAAATCCATTCATTCATTATATTCTGATGAAATTGCTATATGAATTTATATAGGTGCGCACACCTTCGGAATCAGTCACTGCTCGTCCTTCGTGAACAGGCTTTACCCAACGCAGGATACCACCCTCAACGCTGCCTTCGCACGGGAACTTGAGCATACATGTCCCACAAACACAACTGTCAACACCACAAACTTAGACATACGCACCCCGAATGTATTCGACATAAAATATTACATTGATTTGCAGAATGGAGAAGCACTCCTCACCTCCGATCAAGATCTCTACAACGACTCTCGAACTCGACAGATTGTTAATGGCTTTGCGCTGAACCAGACCTCCTTCTTTAAGCAATTTGCACTCAGTATGCTGAAAATGGTTCAGCTCGATGTGCTCACACGAGCAGAAGGAGAAATTCGAAAAAACTGCGCAGTTCGCAATACAAATACTTCCTCGTATTCCATTATAGATCCAGCAATGGGGTTGTCCTCATCGTTCTCCTCTTGATGGCCTGGTGTGGTGTGGTGAGATGATTAGCAATCGAATCCTTCTTCCACGTACTCCATGTAATAAGTTCTTATAAATAAAGGTATCCTGAGAATACCCTGCGAATAGATACTGTCATTCTGATTAATTTGCCAGTGCTTGATAGTGGTACAACACTAGTGGGTGGGATTGTGTAGATCAACTCTAAACACTAAAATCCAGAAGTTAGTTTAAGTTGGTGATGAGATTGTTTTTCATATTATTAGTATAAATATGTTTTTTCTAATTTAAATTAAATAACAAAAATTTAAACCCACATATATCAACTAATAACTTAACCCAGTGGTTTGAAATGCTGAACAACCTACAAAGCCAATTGAGACCCTTAATTGCTGTTTCTCACTATAGATTTCAACCATTCTGAAATTTCCACCTGCAAGTCATCGACTAATTAAAAAATTTAGTATGCTCATCGACTTTATTAAAAATCTTAATCGCCTCCTCCAAAGGCCTATTAATTTCAGCATTTCAGAAATTTAGGTATGGGCTAACTAAAGACCTTGAAATCCTCCCATAAAAGCCACTAACAGCGGCTTCGCTATTCAAACACTAAAGCGTCGAGGAAACCAGACCTGATATCCATCAATAATGACAAACATCGAGTAATACAAACTCGAGGTTTAACATGAAGTGATATTTATTAAAATAATATGATATGGTATTAGTTAAGATGATAGTATGTAATATAATTATTATGTTTTAAATAAATAAAAAATTGAATGGGTTAAGAGTGTGTATTTATCCTTATGAGATTATAAATTTAAATTTAAAATAAAAAATAAAACTATTTATTTCCATTCTTATTAATATTTTTTTAATTTTTGTTCAAGATAGACATGGATCCTTCTATAAACAAAAAGATCTAATCCAGATTAAATTAATATTTTTAAAAACATGCATTCACTTGTCATTTATTGAAACAATGTTTTGAGAAAACCACTTCTTCCTACCCTAATTTCCTTTATCTTTGATCAGGATTTTCCATTCAATTTCGTGAAGAATCAAATATTATATATATTTAGGAATAGAATAGTTAGGTAAATGGAGTATCTAAATTAAATTATTATATTTGGTTGAAATCAAGTTTTTATGATTTATATCAAGATTTCTAGAAGATTTTCTTTAGGGGAAATCACATTATAAAACTTTTGTTGACGCATTTCAAACCAACGAGTGTGGTTCGTCATTAGGATAAGTTGAAGAATCAGATCATGGCTTCATGGCTGCATGCTAAATAGGGATAGAAGATCTTCCAATAGCGATATTTGACTAGGAAAGGGCTATATTGGATTGGGCAATTTGACTGAGAAACGGCTAAATTTCACTGGCCAACCTGACTAGACTCAGGGAAAGGAAAAGTTATTTTTGTTATAATTATTACCAAAAATTATTGTTATATATTACCAACATTTGAATAAAGGTAATGTTTGTATTTAAAAATTAAGAAAACTGATAAATTAGTTTCTCCAATTATAATCATATAAAAATTAGTAAGTTAATAATTATGAAATTTAGGTTTTTTTTTTTTTGTTATATTTTACCTAACAAATTACTAAAATTGAATACCAATAAAATATATATGTATATTATGAATAGCTATATATCAAAAAACCTTAAATCATTAATAATTATAGAATAATATGTAAAATATACTTTGGTGAATAAATATAAATATAAAAATAAATAGTTTAACTAGTTATTGTGCAAGTTTAGTTTATTTGTAATATTATTATAAATAAAATGGTAAGAATTAACTCATAAGATTCTAACCTATAAATAAACCTATCTTATATTTATATATATATATATATTATATCTATATATATATATATATATATATATATATATATATATATATCATAGAGGCTTATTAAAACCTAATAAGTTAGATAAAGGGCCTTTAATCAAGATTAACTAATCTAAAAGAATTGAGAAGAGGGAAAATCTCTAAAATCTTAAAGGGTTGGTTAATTCCTAAAAACAGTGGGCGGGGAGGGTAGGGTGGGGGCGGGGAATTTACTGGCTAAAATCAATGACTAGGAATAGAAGGAATGTTCATAATTAATAGGGCTAATGAAAATGACTAATCATCTAGAGGGAGTGAAAGAAACTAAAAATAGAGAGACCAGAAAGGAAAAAAGGAAAACTATCCATCAAGAGGAGGAGGGGGGAAAACAAGGAAGATAATCCATCAAGAGGAGGAGGGGGAAAACAAGGAACACCCGGTCCATGGACGGGGAAGGGGGGAAAGGCAGGGAAGTGGCTAGGAAGAGGCAAGGATCCATCAACTACTAATTTTCCAGCTTTCATCTCTCGGAGCAACCTCAATAGAGATGACGGCTGGAGAATTAGTAGTTGTTGGATCCCTGCCCTCTCTTCCTAGCCGCTTCCCCACCTTTCCCCCCTTACCCCTTCCACAAACAGGGTCTTCCTTGTTTTCCCCCTCCTCTTGATCGATAGTTTTCCTTTTCTTCTCCCTTCTCGTCTCTCTATTTTTAGTTTCTTTTGATTTTAGTCGGTAAATCCCCCCCCTCCCTTTTTAGGAATTAACCAACTTTTTTATTTTTTCTTTTGCTTTTTCTTAGGATTTTAAGGATTTTGCATCTTCTCAGTTCTTTTAGATTCTTTAGCAAAAATCACATCATATTTTATTTGTCGAGGCGTTTCGAACCCACTAGTGTGGTTCATAGTCAAGACGTTTTGAAGAATCAGATCATAGTTGCATGTTAAATAGAGAGACTAGATTGTAGGCTACTACGAGACTGGGCACCAAGACCAAGAAATAGGGAGAGGAAAAATATTAATAATTTTTTTTAGAGTATGAAATAATAATCTATTAATAGGTCTTTTAAATAAATAGAATAATAGTTAGTAAGTTAATATAAGGGATATTATATAATATTTAATTGAAAGTAATAAGAAACATCTTTAAATAAATAACCTATTAATTTTGTTAAATAAAGACCCCAAACTAACTAAATGGAATTCCACTACATTGGCCCATTAATAATTTATAACAACTTCATAATATATATGTATGTGTGTGTGTGTGTGTGTGTGTGTGTGTGTTTCTTTTGTTGGTAGGTAAGCACCCGTTTGAACCAGTGACCTATGGCAAGGAGTGCCTTAACAGTGCACCCATTCAACGTCAATCCAAAACCCTGTGGGCAAGTTAATAAAAATTATTACTTAGTCGGTAGAAAATAATTAAAAATGTTAGGTTGGTTTGTTATAATTGCTATCTTAAGGTAGAGCAATAATCTATTAATAGGCTTTTTAGTTAAAACTAGGTATGTAAATAGTTGGTTAGTTTATTTTTGTGGTTTAGTATGTTATATATATTAAAGTAAAAGTTGAATTTAATTAATAAGAACCATAATCTTATTACTAGATCCAATTAATACTATTCTAGCATTAAATTTATATGAAATAAGAAAAAATATAGATAACCAAATAAAATAGTTAAATAATTACCTCAAACTAACTATAATTTAATTTTATCTCGATAAATTTAATATGTTAATTCAATTAGAAAGAATATAGAATTTACCATAGGTTAGTTAATTTATTTATATCTAAACCGTTGGAAAGAAAAACCATACTATTGGAGTTCTTCCTTCCACGAGAAGGAACGAACAATGCTTGCTTCAATACCTTACTAGGTCACTTAAAAGGAATTCGAGCACTAAAATCAATCCTAGACACTGTAAAAAAGGGTGGGCAGAGTGGGGGGGGGAGGGGTTGGCAAAGTTGAGAAGGAAGAAAAGGAAACAAAAGGAAACAAGCGGTCTCAAAGATGAGGGGGAAGACAAAGAAGATCGTAGAAAAGAACCACACAAGGGGTGGGGGAGGGAAGGTGTAAGCTAGGAGAAAAGGGCAGGAATCCAATAGCTGCTAATCTTCCAGCCATCATCCCTATTGAGATTTCTTGGCCTTTTCTCAATTTCGATGGCTTCCCTAAATTTTCGGTGATGAAAGGGAGAAATCTTGGCAATGAACTGGGTCTCCTCAATGCAAATGTGATGCTTTGTTTTTTCCGCATGCTCTGCCAAGGCAGAATACCGAGTCCTCCTATGTTCGATGTCAGCTGAGTGTTCATGAATCCTTTGATTAATAGAATGCCCTGTCTCACCCACATAGGGGGTCCCACAAGAACACAGAATAAGATAGAGACCTTTCATGTCCTTGAGGTCAATATGGTCTTTTACAGATCTAAGAGACCTACTGATGGTGTTAAGGGGTATAAAGGTAGAGGGAATATTATGTTTTTTGAGGATCCTCATAATCTTATCTATGGTTCCTTGGATAAAGGGTAGATGAACCCCTGAGACATGATCCTTAGTGTCTCTCTTAACTTTAGGACCTTTGTTGACTTTAAGGAAAGCCTTCAGACCTTCGTGCTTACTATAACCATTATTGACAAACACGTTAAGGAGATTGGCTTTCTCTCTATCGAGGTTCTTTTCATCGGAGATTCTTAGTGTTCGAGTCGCAAACGTATTGAGGACACCCAACGTCTAAGAGGGGAAATGATGGGAGTTGGCATGAAGATACTGCTCGGTATGAGTTTTCTTCCTAAACACTTGATGGGAGAAAGAATCATCAACTTTCTTTGTTTTTCTAGTTAAGGTTTTTAATTTTATATATATATTTAAATATTATTACTGATTTATATATATATAGTTTATATTATATATATATATTATATATATATATATATATATCTATATATAATATATTATATATTAATATATATTTATTATTATATTATTATATTAAAATTGTTGTTTTATTTTATTATTGGTTTTTATTTATTTATTTTATTTCTTACAATTAACATTAATTTTTATTTAATTTTTTAATTATATTTGTTATTATATCTTATAATTTATTTTTAAAATTTTTGGGAAAAATGTATATTTTGTATTATTTATTTTAATTAAATAAAACAATATTAATTTTTTCATATTTTTACCCTAATGGGGGTGGCAGTTCCAATGCACAATGACTTGATGGGGCAAAGGTTAATTAACCACCTTGACGCCCATTCAGATGTTGTTAAGGCACCAGAAATTTGGACGACATCAGAGGGTCCTTTCAAATATAGGGTTATTTCCATCAAGCATGCAAGGTTTATTGAGAGTCATCAATTTTGGAGATTGTTTGCAATTCATCTTGGAATGGGAGTGCCTAGAGTTGGGTAGGTCATCATTGAGTTTGTGTTCATTCTCTTTGGTAGGGAGTGCCTAGAGTAGGGGAGATCATCGTTCAGGTTTTGTTCATTCTCTTTGGTATCCCACAAGTCTATTTGTTTGTGTCAACAGAGCTTCCATGTAGTGGGGTGGTGTGGGTTCCATTTGATTCATGGTCAAATTCTCTCTGTGTTTGGAATCTTGAAGCTACAGAGAGAGAAGAAAGTCTGGGCTAGAGGAGTTGTGTGTTTTGGTCCTTAACTACCGCTCATCTTCACCATGGAGAGAGGTGGTCACCTAACTATCGGGTAAGGTGTTTATGCAGTTTTGTACTTCATATTCACTTGGTTTCTATGGATTCCTTGGGTATCGATGGAGTATCTCGTGGGGTGGTGGTATTGAAAGTTGCATCGCATTCTCGGTAGGTTGCCACCTTCTATTATGGAGGATTAAAATTGAGCATGGGGCCTGCAACCTGGGTTTCTAGGATCTCATGCAGTTCTTGTTTCTTGTTTCGAGGAGACAAGGGTCTTTTCATGGGGTATCTAGTGCAGGGACATTGTGTTATGAAGTTTCATCCTCGGGGTGGGGGTGAGCCGATTGACAATGCCTAGTTAGAGTTCATGCTCTTCCAAGTAGGGGATAAGGGTATGGATTATTGTGTGGGATTTGGTTGGTCTATGCAGTGTCATCATTGTGTTGGTGTTGACTCGGTTCCCATCTTCAGGGGTCAGAAGGTGTGTATCAAGAAGGGTTTTTATGTAGGTGTAAGTTTCGGGTTGTGCTAGAGGTTGTGTCTCATTGTACTGTGGTTGCTTTGTCCTTTATGGTTTAGGGTGATGACCTCCATGCTCTGCCAATGAGGTCAATCACGTTGGGGAGGCCTTGCCCTGGAAGGGTTGTTGGTGTGAGCGGTGGCAGCTAGGATGGTGTTGGAGTTGGCAGGCTCGACATGGGCAAGTTGGCCCATGAAATTAGCCCAACTCCCTGCCAAGAGAGAGAGCCTCCATCGTTATCATCTGTTGTGGGTAAGCTTCAAGAGATGTTTCCTTAGCTAGTAGAGTTCGTTCGTCCTCAGTAGGAGGACCACTTAGAATTCATTGGTTCCTTCAATGATGTTATGCAATAACAATCAGATATTCTGGACAGGGTGTCGCTAGTGATGATAAATCAAAGGAGTATAAATGAAAGGTTGGAGGTCATCAAAAGTAGGATGGAGCATTTAGGTTTCCATGTCCATGGTGGTCAACAACCACCAATTCATCCACCATCCCATATATAGCAACATCAGAACTAGGTCCCTTAGTCTCAGTTCTCATGTTTGGTCTCAGATACATTTTGTATGCTTTTTGGTGAATTTTTTTATCTCTAGGTATATTAATGCCCATCTTTGTAGTGTCTTTTTTTTCAATGTTGTAACCTTGCCATGGCCAAAAAATATGTTCAAAGTGAGGTTGGGAGTCGACTGATGATCAAAATCTTCCTTTTTAAATATTTTCTGAATTAATAGAATATGTTGAATGAGAAAGACAAATCATATTCTTAATAAAAAAAATGTGTCACGTCAATTTTATCTTCTTTTTAAAGGATGTTTCCCATGATGTTTTCTACATCAATGATGATTTCATAAGCCATAATTAAAAAAATAGTATAATTTTAGTGTTCCATTGAAAATTGGTTAGGTTGTCTTAGGCTAATATCTCACAAGAACTATAATTTTAGAATTAAAAAAAAAAATTGTTGGTAGAATTATTCGTTCATCTAGGGATTGATTCTTAAGGTTTTTCAATGATGATATTTGATTTATAATGCCACTTTTGAAAAATATTGAAAATTTAATGTTATTTTTACTCATATATTTGGTTTTAATTCCATGGTTGAAAGATTTCATAATCATAATTTTTTTGGAGTCATGTTATTTGATCTTTAATGCCATGGTTGAGAATTGTTGGAATTTTAATGTTTTCTATGATCATGATTTTCGTTTTTAATTCCATAGCTAAGAAATGTTAGAATTTTACCCTTAAAAAGGGTGATGCAACATCACCACTTTTCGATTTTGAGGTGTTATTTAGTGTTCTCGTTTTGAGGTTACAGTTCTTGTTAAGTTGGTAACATTGTTTTAGGATAATGTTTGTGATGATGTTAGATCATGGTGGGATGAAATACTTGTTTGATCAGTCCCAAATTAAATGCATGAAAAGCTAAATGGTTAGCTCTAATCAATGAGTTTGATTTTGAGATCAAGCATATTAAGGGTAAGGAAAACATAGTAGAAAATGTACTTAGTAGGAGTGTACAAGTGGCTCACTTGGTGGCCATGAACTTGTGAGATTGACATCAAAGAAAGGATCAAGGAGCCATTGATACATAATGAACATGTTTGTCATGTGAAGCAATGCTTACAACAAGAATCCAAGGGAAAAATGAGAAATAATTTCAAGCTCACTAATGATGGTATGTTGTGGTATGTGTCTGGTGCAATTGACTTGAAGAATCTCATAATGGATGAGTTTTATAAGATACCTTATTTAGGTCAATTAGGTTATCATAAAATGATAAAAATCATAAATAAATGTATTATTGGTCAAGAATGAAGAAGGACATCACTGAACACATTGCCAAGTTCTTGGAATGCTAACAAGTCAAGGTAGAATGCAACAACCCATCAATATTGTTTAAATCCACCCAAATCCATGAGTGGAAATAGGAAGTCATATCTATGGAAATCATTACAGGATTTTTGAAGACACCCAAAAAACATGATGCCATTATGGTGGTGGTCGACAATCTGAGCAGGGTATCCAAATTTGGAGTTATTAAGACCATCGATAAAGCCATTGACATAGCTCAGATCTTCATGAAAGAAATTTTTATATGACATGGAATATCTAAGAAGATCATTTCAGGTTGTGATGCCATGTTCACATTGAATTTTTGGGAGGAAATGTTTTTTTTCTTTGAGACCTGTTGTAGCTGCTACAACCTCCCTCCAAAATGTTTTCCCATGCTTTGATTTAGAGCCTCACTTTTTTCCACAGGAGCTCATCATTCACTGTCGTCAAGTATTCATGTTGATGTTGAGGACTTATCCTCTCACACAGTACTTGTGATGTCTTTTTTTGACGTCGATTTGACCCTTTTCAAACACAAAACATCTGCTGCCTTAGCCTTGTAGCATTGTTAGTATTCCACATTGGAACTGTACAATGCACTATCTCTAGAAATTGTGTTGTTCCTTGAGGAAATGAACTGCACAATGCTAGAGGGCAGGACAAACTTGATCTTAGAAACTACTCAAAAATGGTTCTCCCCCTAAAAAACTACATAATTCATTGAGGCTGTTAGCGCTCAAATCTTCCTTAGGCTGAAATAAGGCAAGACTCAAGGCCACATCAAACCACGCTTAGCCTCGTAGCTAGCCCTACGAGGACAGGAGAGGGCTCTCTCCGGGTCAAACTTGGAAAAAGATAATCGAAATGGCTCAAGATGACCGAATTGATGACTGATTTTAGGCTAGGTATGAAGTACAAAGAGTTTATAATTGATTTTTAATGATTTTGTTGAAATCAAGGGAAGGCAATTTTGGGTGCGGGGATGAGGCACAGTTTTTGCAGAGGTCCACTTGGGGAAAGATAGGCGATTGTATTGATGCCTTAAAGCAGGTGAGATGGATAGATCAGACTAGTGAGGGGTTAAGGAGAGAAAGGGGTCTCAAGGATTCTCCATTTGACCCTCCAAAAGTGAATTCTCCCAGAAGTACTACCTGCTGATGCAAAAAGTAGCAGAAAGGTGATTTTCATGATGGTTTTTGAGCTTTTGATCACCCAAAACTTGATGAAATTCCTTGGTGATTTCTGAACATGTGTATTTCATCATGACAAATCCAAAAATGTAAGCCACCTGTGATTTGGGCCTCTCCATTTTGTGGGTCGCGTGTTGAGCACGACGCATAGAACCCAAAAACCTGTTTTGCAAGCCAAAAATTTTGAAATGACAAAATTTTCTCCAAATATGCCCAAAATTGGAGTGAAGACCCTCCATCATGTATCATGCTCAACTAGTGAAGCCTTGGCCAAAACTCGAAGCGGATCAGGCCTTTTGCGTTGTTTTTGTGCTTTGCTCAAACGCCTTTTGAGGACCTTCATTCTCATTTTGCAAACATGCATGCGAGCCCAATAGTGAGTCTTCATGTGGTGAAGCATGTTCTTGTCCCTGTTTTCCTTTGCCAACAACTTTTCCATGTGAGTGTTCACCCGGATGAGCATTGATTCCCAATCAATAGGTGTGAAATCACCGGGTCTCCTACGAGATAATTCCCGGTCTTCACGAATCTTGCGTAGCTCATAAAGTTCATGCTCATCCTCCAACTTCTTGTTGCACTGCTCTAAGTAGTTGATCACCCATTTAGCCATCTGCAATTTCTTTTGCAGCGACTCATTCTCGGCCCTTTACTCTCGGATAATCTCCTTAAGCTCGGAGTTGGGCAAACTAGCATCAACATCAATGATACCGGTATCCTGAACTCCTGAAGGACCCTCATCAACCATGGGTCTCTTTCCCCTGTCCTGACTCTGTACCTGTGCTGTAGATGGAAGCGAGACCCCTTCCACATGATGAGGAGATAATAGTCGCTCTGGTGATGATGTCAAGGAGACCCCTTCCACCCCAGGTGGAGATAGTACTCCTCGTGCAGCTGCAAATAAGGTCCTGGGGCCTTTTTGATATGTCACATATGCTGGAGCATCAACATGCTCGGTCTCATGAATGTCAAACTGCTGTGAAGGTCCTCTCTCATCATGGACGATCTCTGGAGGAGGTTGTAGCACGGAAAAGAAATCACGGGACATGAAATCCTCCCAAGCAATACCCTGATGTGCCAACTGATGCATCACTATAATTTTGATCAATGCATAGTGATATATGCTCCTGCGCTGATGTGCTGGGGTCTTCCTCTGTACTAAGGGTACCATCCTCTCTATGTTTCGGCACATGAAAAATGGAATGCTCATCATATGTTCCCGTGTGAAATGTTGGGTTGTTTTATATTCTTTCCACGACTAACCTACGTAGTGAACCGGGGGGTTAGAGGGGGGGGGCGCGGAGCCCCCCTTTGTTGCGCCAATTGCGCAGTGGGGAGGGCGGCATCCCCCCTGTCCCGGGGGTTTGAGGGGGGCGAGTAGCCCCCTATACGGGGTTCGGGGTAGCGCCCCGAGAAATTTTTTTTTGGACCCTATATTAGGTTGGGCGAACCTACCTATGGTTTTTGGTCCATGGTTTTGGACGCGATGGTTTTCGGTCCATGGTATTGGATGCTTCGGCATGTATAAATATGTATTGTTACATTGAAAGGAATATAATGGAAAATCAAGTGGGTAGTCTTGGTTTTGAGATCCAGTGGGAAATCTCTGTGTATATGTGTTTTATGTGTTATGATCTCACATTTTTATTTTTCCTGTGATTTAGAATTCGTATGCAGGTAATTTCTGTACAAGGTTAAAACCTACATTTGGTATCAGAGTTGTTTTGGCTTCAAGGGGACGCCTTTGTTGCTGAGGAGTTTCACTCAGGCCTATGGTAGACTCTGTTCAGTGGGAGATCTGCGAGATCGATTCTAGTGGTGAAAGAAGATGGCGAGCAGCGGAGAGATAGACATTGAGAAGTTCAATGGTCAGATTTTTGAGTTGTGGAAACTCAATATGGAGGATCTGTTGGTGGATAAAGATCAGTGGATC